>JAQBSW010000629.1:0-181957 GCA_029291075.1 Eudiplozoon nipponicum | reverse complement strand
GTGCACATGCGTTTTGTGCTTAATGCCGACTCATCAATAGGAGCCGGTACTCCGACTTATACTTACTATATATTTCGTCATTATATGTAGGACATTTAGATAATACAATCTTCTATACACATGTGTATTCAAGCTGTAATTAAGTTAAATTTAAACAAAATCAACGACAATGCGACTTCAAATCCAGGTAACCGTATATAATATATACCGCGATTATAATGCGTGTCAAAACAATGGTTTTCGAAATACTTGTTACTAGCTAAAATATTTCCAAAATACCGTTTCTGTACGTGGCAGTTACGAGTGGTTCGTAGACCTCACCAAAATTGAAAATTAAAACTAATTTGCAACAACTTTTACTCAAGAAAATCCATATACTCTGGCCTCAATCGACATCAATTATCAAATTTCGTAGTAATCATGACGTTATACAGTTAATTATAAATACCAGCTGTCAATGGTGTGTCGACAGTTAGCGCGGAATACATGAGTTCGCGGAATACATGAGTTCGCGGAATACATGAGTTCGCGGAATTTTTTTTCATGCCGATTTTGGTATGCTTCTTTGGTCCTATTTGGATTAATTAGTTCCTGGGTACGTTGTATCAAAATGCAACCGAAGCTGATTGACTGTCCATGAACAATGCCCCCATTGACACACTATTTGTTTAATTATTTGTTCAACAGTGTGCATGTGACTACTGTTAGACCGAATAGATTGTGTTTACATTTTCAAGTGACGTTATTGAAATCAAAATATCTACTTGTGATTTTCTGTGTGCAGTTGTGTGCCAGTATGATGATAAAAATTGGATTGTGTGAGTAGACTTTGTGTGTGTTTGTGCCAATGTGCATTTATCTTATAAGCACACACATCATTCTGTTTGAAAATGTTCGTTGTTATTTGTTTTATTCTGATTCGCTATTGGTCAGTTTAACCAACTGTCCAAAAAGGATAACCTTAGACCAATAGCAACTGCATAAATCGCTTATAACTTATAAAGAAATAGAATGTTGTTTTGTAACTAGCACTTATTCCAAAATAATCAGTTATGTAATTTGATACGTTATATGTTTTAAGCCAGAAATTTAAAACTAATAAATAAATCTAATTTTAATCGTTTAAAAGAATTTCTGCAAACCGCGCAAATATGGAATTATTGCCGTCTTGGATGCATTGTGTTCTTTTGTTGTACATTTTAATTGTTGCCGCATCAACTCAAAAACAATGTGGTTATGACAGCTGTGACTTAGGTAAGCCAGGGCACTTAAATATTCATTTAATACCACACACTCATGATGATGTGGGATGGCTCAAAACTGTGGATCAATATTATTACGGTTCACGGAATTATATCCAAAAAGCCGGTGTACAATACATACTCGACAGTGTTATACAAGCGCTTGCTGTTAACGCAGAACGAAAATTCACGTATGTGGAGATGGCGTTCTTCACAAGATGGTGGCAAGAACAGAACTCAGCTGTCAGAGCACTGGTGAAAGAGTTGGTAGACCGTGGACAGTTGCAGTTTGTGCTTGGCGGTTGGTGTATGGGTGATGAGGCAACGGTCTATTATACAGACCAGATAAGCCAGCTAACAGAAGGCGTCGACTTTTTGAACAGAACATTTGGTGATTGTGGTAGGCCAAGAGTGGCATGGCAGATCGATCCGTTTGGACATGCCAGAGACGTCGCTGACTTATTCATCACAAGTGGCTTCGACGCTGTTTATTTTCAGCGAATGGATTTTCGCGAGAAGAAACTTCGTAAATTGTACAAAGCACTAGAGGTGTTGTGGGACACCAATACACCGACAGCAATAAAAGAGAGTTCGCATAATGAACAGATGTACACTGGTCGCAACCAAAGGCGGATAAGACGTCATAGGACGTCCTCTTCAAATTATCTACGATATGGCTTGTTTACTGGAATGTTCTACTCTTCTTATTGTTACCCTCCAACCTTCTGCTTTGACGACCAATGTCCCGATGAACCAATTCGTGATGATCCCTTCATGCACGATTACAATGTAAACGAACGTATTGACAGTTTCCTCAGCTATGCTACTCTTGTGGCTTCAGCGTTCCGCACAAACCACGTTCTTATCCCAATGGGTTGTGATTTTACCTACCAAAATGCAAATATTAATTTCAAAAATTCTGACAAACTAATAAAATACATCAATGCTCGACAGTCCAACGGAAGTAAAATTTACGCTCTCTATTCAACACCAAGCTGCTATACAAAGGCGGTAAATGAGGCATTCAAGCAGTTGGGAAATATACCCCGACGGACAGGAGACTTTTATCCATATGCACACAAAGAGAATTCGTATTGGGGAGGATATTTTACTAGCCGTCCAACACTGAAGTACTACGTGAGACATGCCTCCAATCTGCTTAGAGCTGCTGAACAGGTATTTCATTGTTCTCTATTTATGCACCACCAAAATTGATCGTCTCCGTACATGTTAAATTTATAATTTATTATGCCATCATCCATTTAATGCTCTTTGCATTATATTCCTAAGGAATATTCAATTCGAATACATGTGTACACTCCATCGATTCGGTCATAACTATTGCACTATAGTATTCGATGTGTAGATTGGGACACCATGGTGCGTGATTGCTGGCGTTCCATCAGTAGGAGCCTGTACTACGCCCAATATCTTCCATATATTTGATGCGTAATTAAGTGTTGATGGAGTCAACTTCATGCAAAATCATCTACAATCTGATTTCAAAGCTATATTTCTGTACACAATAAGTGTAATTTGAGTAGAAGTTACAAATACTATAGCTTTTGCGAATAACAATCAATTCTAAACACCTGTTAATTCATCAACGCTATATACTCTCGCCCGGAGGGCTATCATTAATCATGTTCCATGTTGCATTTTGCATAAATGTAAAGTCATATGTGAACATATTTATCTGTAGCTATGCAGTAAATACTAAATAACTACGAATATATTAGTTTTATGCAGCGCAGAGTTCAAAATTATTAAAATTCCTATTGAAAACAGCAATAAGTAGAACGAAATGTAATAACGGATGCCAATCAATGCCAGAGTGCTTTGGATTTGTTGGATTAATAGTTAGTCAGAATAGTCTGTTTGTCTCAATTTTTAATCGTTTAGTCAATCTCCACAACCAGTGTTTTGATATTGTTTACACACACTCGATACATGCCATATATAGCTAGATGGCTTTGAAGTCGCATTTTTGATGAATATTTGTAAAGTTAACTCTATTGCTGCTTAGATGTACATTCGTATATGAGATTAAACCGTCCAATTGTCCCACATTTCTTGAAAAAAATTATTACGTTTATTGGATGTATACCAATAAGCAAGCAATGATTGTTCATGAAATTAAACATTTTGTTTATGTTGAATTTGGAATATACTTCTGTCTCCTTAAGAAATAGTGTGATACTAGATGATTAATACCTATTTCATAATTGTATAGAGCAGTATATATATATATATATATATATATATATATATGTATGTATGTATGTATGTATAAAAAGCTTATTAAGGAGGTATTTATTAGATTTCCTGAACTGCAATTCCAATTCCGAAGGATATCAATAGACTTATTACATTCGCATCTTGCTTTGCTACAGGAAATCCGAGAAAATTGTTAGTAAACATGAAGGTGACTCAACATCGACATAACTGGCACAAATAATACCTCGTGCTATATTGGACAATTTGCTTTATAACATTATCAATAATGAAAAAGAAAATAAGCTAGGTAATGATTTTTCTATGGTGTTGATCGTTACAAACTCTGCTTTTGACCTGATAATCGTACTCCGATTATCGAAAAATGCCTACAAAATAATGTGGAACACAAAATAAATTGACGCCATATAAGAGAACTGCACTGACGTATTGCAAAATTCTGTGCTTTTAAGTAATTAACTAGTGGCAAACAATTAAACAATGAAACTGGAAGTACGAAAGAGTTGCAAACAGCTGTAATAGGTGCATGTCCAACGCAATTATGATTAAAATTTAATTTAGATTACGCATTTATTTTATACTTTGCTAATGGAATAAATTATATTTAGTAACATTTTTCATTTTACATAAACACTAATACTCTGTTTATTAATTAACCATTCACATCAGTTTCGCTGACAATTTTTAACATTCTATATATAACAAAATATCTCCGATTTGCTAAACTGCATTCTTGTGGTTTGATCGCCGTTATTAATATTTGATTCTTCCTCTTGCGATGCTTCGTTACTGGTTCCAATTTGGTTTGGCGTATATTTCAATTTCGCAAACTTCATTTAAACATATATTTCACCACTTTTTTGATTCCACACAGACTAGCTCCAAATATATGTTAATTTACTTTAATTATACTGATAGAATATACAAATATTTTGCGTAGTGCAGTGTCACAACTGTGTAGTTTCTTATTTCGCGAGAAACACACATTAAAATGTTTGTATTATGTCAATATATTGTGGTTGGCATAGATCCTCTAATCAATTAAGCTATTATAACGTACCAGTATTCTCAGGAAAAAAATTTACTCTATTTTCTACGTTCTTTTGCGATTAGATTTAGTAAAACCACAAACGCACTTATAGATTTTATTATTGATTATAATTTAATTACAGCTGCTTTTTCTTAGATCATTTACAATAAATAAATGTTGCTTGAAAGCTAATTATTAACAAAGAGTCGATATCTTAATCATTTTTAATCCATTCACCCTCCATATTTAGGTAAATAGTTATGCCTCTATGGAAAATAGCGTGAAAATATTGTTTAGGAAAAATTAATAATCTATTAATTGTAGTTTCGGAACATTTTGCACGTTTAGTCGAATTTTGGTATTAAGCATCAATGCTTGCCAACCAGTTTATCCAAAATTGTATGCTTCTCTTTCGTGGACTTTCAAGTTTTATGACTCGACAATCCTATTTTGCAGTGGCGTTATCTACTGGCCGATATTGTGGATAATAGACACCAGTCTCACTAATACTTGTCTACAACGTCTATATGACCATCACTCCAACGTTAGGGCCTCTTTTAACGTGGGCAAACATGATGTGTGCGTTTACATAGTGTATAGTGTTTTAAAAAATAAAAAAAAACAACATTACATAACAAAAAGCGAATATTAAATTCCGTTCAACATCGACTGGTGTAAAACAAATAAATTTTTCAACATTGAACTTCATTTATGCCACTTTCGGCTATGCACTAAACAAAATCAATATAAGTTAATGATCTGGCTCACAATATATCATTTAAAGTGTCAGTGTGCACAATTAGTAAATTATACTAACTTATCTTTGAACGATTAGCTAACGGCCAATGGTATATTTCGTTTATTTGGCATGTGTTCTTTCGCGTAATCTTGATCATTATCTCACGTTTTCTTTAGATTTATTTCACAAATCGAATTATTATCTGTTTAGAGTACAGCATTAATACCGCAACAATCATAACAATTATCATATGTACACAACCATAGAAATAATTTTTTTTAAATAAAAAACGCGTTCTGTGTTTCTGTGATAAAAGTGATTTGCTTATGCACAAATCTGTTAAGAAGAAATTAGATAAGAAATATTAAAAATATTATTATATATTGCACTAGCCTATATTAAATTTAATTAGAACCTCGATTTCTTATTAATAAGCGTTATATATGATGACAAATTCATCTTAGCATTTAAACAATCGATGATTCCTTGGATGGTGGTAACAGTTCTTTAAATGAAGTTTGCGAGCATGAAGTAATCACCGATCCCATTGTATTTATGGTATTTGACGATTGGTTAAATACAACAGGATTGATGTTTAATTCAAGCTCGCAAACTTGATTTAAAGAAATAAAAGAAACTTAACAGTTATTCCTATTAAAACGACCACATAACCTAGCTTTTTTGACACCAGTTAAAAAATAATTATGGAAACTTTTCATTAAATTATCTTTAATAAATTATTTGAACATATCCTCGCATAGAAAAATATAAAAGATTCATCTCTTAAGTGCTTTGTAATTGTCGGTTTTTCCGCGTAAGTCCATATCAAATCATCAATATTTGACGCCAATTACCAAAACATTGGTGTCATTAATATAGTTCATTTTCTGAAACATTGAGCACTATCAGTCAAATAAGAAAACAGTAACCTGCGGAGACAGGGGCACCCTCTCAACTATCTTTACTTATAACAAATGTAGAGAATAGAGACACATAACTCTTTGGAAGTTAGTGAAGTTCCATGCAGGAGAGTAGCCTCAGTTATATGCAAAAGAAGATTCGTCTAAGTAAACCTCTCCGGGAAGAACATAACAATATATGAAGATATAGGCAGGCTAACTGTACAAGAAATGAATTGGGATATACATTTAATTGGAACAGAAATATATATTCCGATGAACAGTGAATCCTTCTAAATTAATCATTGGAATAATTTAATGCAACGTATCTAGAAGTCAAATATTATACGAAGCATTACGCAATGACGCTGTATTCAGAAACTGATGCGACCTTCATTATGAGGCAATCTGCTAAACCGATTAATATTAATTTTACTGAATATGGATTATAATCAAATTATCTTCAACATAATGGTTTACTTAAAATAAGTTACCCTCTTGAAAAAACATTTTTTGCACGGATGTTGGTAACAATTACACAAATCAAGGGTTGCGAGATTGGCTAATATAAGCTAAGAATTGTATAAGGTTGCAAAGAAAGTTAATCCATTAGATCGGTTTCATTCTTATTGGGAACTCTTCAGGTAGTGCTCAGATGTTTGCCGTGAACGAAGCTCAAACTGTGGCACATTTGCTTTGGATATAGTAATTGCATCTACTGCACCACTCTGTCGCTATCCACTGCTTTATTCTTTATACTAGCCTTTCCTTCATTTGGAGTCTATGTGCTGTCTATTTAGACTTATTATTCCAACTAGCCAACATGTTAATTAACCAATCATTTATTGTGCGATTGGACAAAACAATTCTTTAAATCAAGTATACGAGCTTGAATTTAGCACCAATCCTATTGTATTTAACAAGTCTTACTGACGGTAGTTTTGCTATGTTGGACGAAAGGTTAAATATAATAGGCTTGATGATTACTCGATGCTCGTTAACTTGATTTAAAGACACAATGTAACTTGGGAACGTTATACTCAGTTTAATTGTAATGGCCTTTTTTCGATTGCATATAGTTCATTAAATGTCAGTTCATTAACGCTTCCAAGGGTAGAATTTTGTCCGTTCTCTAAAGACTGATTGCGAGATGCTAGTTTCTCCGTATGAAGGAAAGACTAATCAAAACATAAGTAAGTATATAATTGAAAACTGTGCTGTGTACAGCAAGGTGGCGCAATATATAGAGTCCCCGACAACAATTCTGTCCCGGTTGAAGCCTCGTCTGCGGAAATATTCTTGAAAGCAACTGATAAGTTCTCAATGAAGCCGAAACCGATCTACCTGATGGTTTGTACTGAAACGTTTGCATATAATTGGATTGGTGTGTATCTGATGCTCGCAACCTTGATGTAAAGAAGCAACTCCCATCTTTCCTTTGCAACTAGGAGATATTTGCTGGTTCCTATGACAAATGTGCCATTATATGTATGTATTTAATAGAACATAGTAACTGATTTCATTCTATTGTATAATAAGTGACACAGGGTCATATTATGTTACATAATTCAAACATAGTGTCTTTCACTTACACTCATTTTGACGAAATATCTTGATAAGTTCTGTATTGCATATTTAGAAAAAGCAAAGTAAAATGAGAATAATCTTCCAAAAGCATAAATATAATGTGGATTTGGAGCATTGTAAGAGCGTGGTAGTTGCTGCAACAAAGTATAACCCATAAAACACTTCATCCATTACAGAAAATTAAACTAGAAACCAAAATCGCGCAGTTCTAATGTATTCTATCACTCAATAGATGGTTTGAATAATCCAATAAAATAGGCAGGATATATTAATTGTTACAAAATGGCCATATATTTGAGATTGTCTTTTAATTGGGGTTCATCGGCTGAGATATTGGAATAATTGAAAAGAATAGAAATACAGCTAGCCAATAGAAGCATACTGTTTGCTTCTTTAACATAGTGTATCTAAATATAATTGTAAATTTGCAACTGATAACCATCGAACTGTCAATCATAGTATATTTATGAACATGCAATAAATGCTCAGGTGGCTTTGTAGTTAGGACTAGTCAATCTCTAAAGAAGTAAATTAAATATTCTTTATGACCTAACAAAAATCAACAAAGCAGATAAAAGTTTTGCAGTAACCCAACATATAGTCTTGGGAAATTACTTTGAACTAGGCGGACTCAACATGCGTTTTACAAAGTAAGAAAAATAAAAGTAGGAGAAAATGCCAAAGCTATATGCTCAGACGTCGATCTGCATTTGCATAACGAAGCACACTTCAGCATGAAATAAATTGCACTAGCATTTCTCACAATATGTGTAGAATAAGGTTTGCTCTGCATTGTTGGAGTTTAATTCTTTTCAGTCAGTTTGTCGCCGCGCTCTGTTGATGACCACGAAAGGTCGACACGCGTCACAGTGTTTGATTGGCAAAGGTTTTGTAATGTTTAACGACTCGTTCACTAAAAAAGGGATTAGTGTTGAATCCATGAACGCCAACTTGACTTGAAAAATGTCTATCGCCACCCGCGCAATAAATGCATGCATAATTTTAAAATTTATACACGTGTAGCGAATGCTGCAAAAATGTCAAGTTTGTCGCAGCATAGTAATTGTGAAGTAGAATATTTTATGAAAGAATATATCAGGAGTTAGATGCGTTTATCTAAGTTTACTTGCCTTATGGATAGATTGCAATCTGGTCCTGGTCAGTCAATTTTCTTTCTTGCTCTGATAATAGCCGCGGAAATTAGAGACACGCCAATGCATGCGCTTGACGTATGTTTAGCTAGGTTATGAGACTTTCTAACTAAAATGTGGATGGGTTTTTATCTGAAATCCGCATATTTGATTTAATGAATAGTTCTGTCTCCCCAAGCAAGGAAAGATTGTTCAAAGGAATAACCTGATTATGTTTCGCGAAAGCCGCAATTATTTAGTCTACCTGACTGTATATAAATTGTGCAGCCCGCAGTTCGTGTCCAGCACAATGTATGCACACCCACCAGATATCAACGTCTCATAGCTGCATTTCCATAATTTATATATTGAAATAGGATTGGTTCTGGTAAGTCAGCTTGGCGTCGGGAACTATCGATGATAAGTTGAAGCTTGAAACACGTCAATGCACTCGACTAACGGTTGTTTAGCTATGTTTTGTGCCTGTCTAATCTAAATAGGATTGGTGTTTATTTCAAATTCTAAACCTTAATTTGAATTATTGTAATCACTAATTACGTAATCAATGGTTCATCATAAGTATACTCTTTATAAATCCCGTGAAAGCCACAAAATGTGATGTTTGTAGCTGTATAGAGATTGTACAATCCGATAATTTCAGAATAGTAGAACGAAAAGGAGAAAACTAGCGATCAGAGCTGTAGATCTGATTTGACATATTCTACGTATAATTTGCTGCTTGTTTCTCGTTAGTCAACGTGGTCTGATGGGGATCATTTAAGATGTATAAACGCCGTTACATGCGGCTGAAATATTTTAGCAGCGTTATGTGACTGGTAAAAGAAAGCTTTGATTTGTGTGTATTTCAAGTTCGCACAATCTTCGACTTCTTATTTGTACAATTTATTTACGTGCACGGAACACTGAAAGTATTTTATGTTCATGCAACATAAAAAATGTGCAACCGAGACTTCCATTCCAGTACAATGTATTTAAGGCTAATGGTAATTGAACCCTCGTCTGAGTTTCTGCTTAACTTTTTTATATTCTTTGTCAATATGGTCCTTACGTATCAGTTGGCCTTCGCGCTCTGATGATGGTCATTTTCGGTCTAAACGCATTAAATTGTGCGTCTGATGGCAGTTTGTCTGTGTTACACGACTTTTTAATTAAGATAGGGATTTTTATTTACTTTCAGTCCGTACACTGTATTTAAATAACTGTTATCACCAATCACGCAATCATAGATTGCTTACTGTTTCACTGCATTCAATGAACAATTTACATATTTGGCTCTGTTTAAGCCATACGGGTTTTTCTTGGTAAAATACCATACCACGCATTTTAAATTCAGAGCATTGTGAATGAAATGGTAATTCGAAATAAAACTCTTAGTAAATTCTAAGAATTCAATATAAAGTGTGCAGATCTGTGGTTTATTTGAATGAAATCGTAAAGATTGCCACAGAAATTATTCATTAATCTACTGAAAAATTGGAGAGAATAGAGATAAATTATTAGTATATGTCTGATTAAGCTAGAGGAAGAATAATAAGCTTCAAGGGTTCAGAACGTTTCATAACATTTGCAAGATGCCTTTGACGATATAACTGGATAGGTTAATTTTGGTTGTAGACATTTTCTAATAAATAAATTGAAATTTAATTGTAAATGCGTCAGTGTTGATATGATTAAGATAATTTTGCCTGCCTATGACTTTATCTAGATGTAACCACCAGATCGCTGGTTTTTATTTGAAAAATATAATCTCGATTGGCATGATTATCATATGCTTATGTATAAAAGGTTTAAATTTACAACAAAAGTTCTATTGAAATATAAAGCAAATTTCAAAAAAAAATAAACTGTAGGCCGCATATACCTTGACAATGGTGTTTGTACTTTTATAAGTTAACGTAAATTAATGAAGTTTCGTGAACAAATAAGAAGACACATAATTATAAACAAATAGGCAGATATTGAAGCAAATACATGCACATAGGTTTCAATTGACCTACTTAAAAATATGGTACTCATCATAGCTTCATATCTACTTGATATCAATTTCTATTATCATTTTAGTTATTTTTGCATATTGTGGAGCCAAACTCGGAAGAATTTAACCAAAAGAAACTATCGAAATATGAATCAAGAAATGCATTTACGTTCTCTACAAAGGAAACACACATTTTTACTATTATTAATAAAATATTAAATAAGAAAACTTGTTGCGATGGCATATACACTCCCGCATAAAAGCTAACTCCCTAATGTTTATGCATGTTTTGATCAACGTTATAAAGCTTATTTTACAGTCGCAACAAACTTCAATACGCAGCGCCGCCACGTTTTCCTTTGAAAACAAACGTAAATCTGCTTTTTGTAGTGCGTTATTAAATAATTTAATTGGTTATGACACATGTTCTGCTAAATTCTCTATTTGGGCTTAATCTAGAATGCTCTTAAATTTCAAATATTCATAGCTTCACATCAAGCTTAGCTGCTATTTAATATGAATTTATTACCAAATTTAGACTGCTTGCTTTCAGAGAGCTTATTCTTTACGTAAACGCAGAGCAGTTGTTCTATTGAAAGAGCAAAAACCCTCACTTAAATATACATCTGTGTGGTGACTGGTTTCTTTTTCGATGCCTCCCCGATAATCTTTAAATTCACGTTTCAAGTGCACAGTCGTTTCTCTTTCAGTAATTATCTTTGCAATTACGATTAATTGGAGAACTGCTATCAATTGAAGTATTTAGCATAAACGTGCGTTTATTAAAAATTTATGTTTTAACGTTCTAAATAACACGCAATTTGTTTTGTGCTACACAAAATTGGCCAAAATAATATGTTTACATGAATAAAACTCTATTTAAAAGGATTATATTAATAATAAATAAGTTGTATGACTGTAAATATTATTATTATTATTATTATTATTATTTTTATTATTATTATTATTATTATTTTATTATTATTATATATTGTAATTGAGTTTTGGTGATGATGATGATGTTTCTAATTGTGAACATCTTTGTATCCGAGCTGATGAATTAGTATAAATAACTGATTATTTCGTTTTAAATAATGTTTACAGTGAGGAAACAGATATCCATGCTGTGGATGATGATGATGATAATGATTATGCTAAAGACAAAAACAAGCATAAAAAATACAATTACAATGCAAATTAATTTCCTTTTAATCGAATAAACTTCAATAGGTATGGAAAAATTGCTGTCGATATTTCAAAATACTTCAAAACTATTTTTTGAAATTGCGATACTGAAATTTGTCTAGTATGAGAATGAAGAAGTATATAAAATTTACATAATTACTCCGAGATTAAGGAACGTTTTTATCTTGCTTGTTTGCAGTTAAACCTCACTGCAATTCCTTCTACTAACACTTTCCCTTCTACTACTAACACTACTACTACCACTACTTCTACTAATACTTCTACTAAATTATCGAGAAAATTAGAAGATTGAGCGGAGATTTTTAATCAAGCTCGTTATAAAGAGATTAAGTTACATAATTTTAAGTTTTCTCTGCTTTTCCTCACTTGGAACTTGTAATAATGTCCAAAATTTAACAAAATGAATTTATTTGAAAATCCAATCTCTAAATCATGCAATATATATTGATGTTAGTTTTGAATACGAAGTAGCTATATGTACCCGTGAAGGTGCCGCAGATAAAATTTGTTTTAAATGCTAAACAACAGGAATTGTGACATATGGGATATTCTCTTAGTGAATAACTACACCAGATAATAACACTAATTTTTATTGTTTGCTCACAACGTCGTATAGATTTCAGACATGCGTTGGCACACTTTTATAGAAAGAAAACTCACCAAGAATAAGTCACAGGTCCATTTCGACTCGAAATTAGTCCATAAAATATGGATTCTCTATTGTATTCGTTTCAATTATTTTTCAACGAATGGTTTACAAATCTATCAGATTCTGTGTGTCTCTAATGAGAGGTTTATCTGTATTCGAGGGAAGTTCTGGAAGGAGTCAAGGCACCCACCTACGTAAAAAATTAAGCATCTACAATATCTCAAGTGCAAAACGGATTAAACATGATTTTTGTTGATAAGTAGAACGTCGTTTCTCATTGCTGACTCCCGTCATATACTATTGTAATTGAATCTGAAAGCGGAGAAGGAATTCAAATCAAAATCTGAAAAGCAAATATCAAGGATCCAACGTTTGATGCTTACCGCAGTTTTAGTGAAAGGCAACATTATTCCACTTCGTTTAATTCCATCCAACCACAGTTTTTATCTTTGAGAATTTTCTAATCTTGGAAGTTGTAAATGGTCCAGTTAAATAAATTAAATTTTTCAGGACTAAAAGTAATTTGCCATTGAAGTATGCAAGGTTATTACATAACCCTTTAACGGGACTCACGAAGTCCAAAATGGCTTCTAACTGTGTCAAACTATTCCGACTTTTATAGTTAGATTTCATTAATGGTAAAAATATTTCTTAAATGTTTTGCATTAATAACTTATTCTTGAAAAACCTGTTCGAATAGAATGGTTCGAATGAATGTGATTTTATTGGCAATACGATTAAACAATCACTGATTGCGAGACTACTAGAGGTGAGAGCTGCATATCTAATTTTTTATACGATATATATGCAATGCGGATTGATCCTCGCTAGTAAGTTTGCCGTCGTATTTTGATGATGATCGTGGAAGGTCAAATCGCGTCAGTGTGTGTGACTGGCAGCAGCTTTCTCTGTTTTTCGACGACAGGTGAAATACAATTGGATTGGTGTTTATTTCAAGCTCGCAAAATTTGATTAAATAATTAATGTGAATTTATTTTTTACCTGATTGCTTAAGTACACATTTTTGTCCAATCTTATCACACACTTAATTTTTTTATGTTTATTTGAGATGTATATGATGCTGAGATAAGAGATGTTAAATTTTTATAAAGTGATGCCTATTTATAATAAATAGATCGCATCGATGAAGAAATTTGACTTAATTTGTGTGGAAGTTATGTCATAGATATGACGGAACCATGTCGAACTACCGAAACATAATTCTAATATCAATCGTTGATTGCGCGGGTGTTGGTAATAATTATGTATTGAGATAAAATTTTCAATCTTGATATAAAAATCAAAATATACATTTGTCATTATAAACTCTAGCATTGGTCTTTCGTACATTACGTCGTGCTAGGTTTATAACGACAAATGTATATGTAATGGAATGTGTTATTTATATCAAGATCACAACCTTGATTTAAATAAAAAACTCAAATATCGCACGAATTTATTTATTCATTCCCGTCATAACTGTTGTAACCATCATGGCCTATAATGCCATAATTAAGTTTCTCTGCTCACGGGAAAGTGTATCCCAGGTAAATTGAAAGCGAAGACTGCTAATATTTTGTCTCCCATATTTCGTTCAGCGTTAAAAGTAAGAAAAACCCAACACATTTTGTTGAGTAAAAAAAGTCATAGAGGTAAATTAGCATTATAAATGTATAATTGAATTTCATAGTCTCCAGTTTTTGATGAATGAGCTAATATGTGCTGTTTTCTTGCCAAAATCGTAAACAGAAACATTCAAGAATGTAATAAATGAAATTATTTTTAAAATAGGAATACACTCACATGTATATCATGTATGTTGTTAATTCATGTTAAAACCAGACGCATTTATGAAACATGTAGTTTGAAAATGCGACCATTATCTCAATTTGTATTTGGAATTGCTTACTAAATCCAAAGTATATTGATGAGGTAGTTTCTGAAGACTAATCAACGGAAAAAAGGTATTACAGTTAATTAATGCAACCCTATGTGGAGTTGTAAAATCGTTCAAAAGAGTTTAACAAATTATTGAGGTCCGTAAATTTTGAAAAACATATGAGCTAAATTGATACTTTATAATAAAAATTAAAACACACAACTTGTCTGCAACCTACAAACAACGGTTCTGCTCTGATTCATATATCTTGTTTCTAAAATAAATTGATTAAATTTTACCAAAATTTATTTTAAAAATGATGTGAATATACGGTCTATATAAATACGAGGCTGCTAAGAATGTTGGTATGTTATTTGTGACGGTGTAGAATTAGTTCAACAAACAAAACACGTTAAATTTTTACAAAGTTCAGGTAATTTAATTCTGGGTTGCGAGCTCGAATTAATTGCCAATTCCATTATATATGTATGTTTTTAAATGTAAAATAAACTTTATAGGGCCCAGGTTCGAGCTCTGTCCGCTGCGAATTCTTGCCAGAACTTAGTGAGTTCTCAAGACGGACGAAACCGTTCTACTGGATGAATTGCCTTTTTTATACTATACAATTCTTTGTTTATACTGACAAAATGTAATTGCTTAAGGGGTCAGGTGTACATATCAATTTCGCAACCTTGATTATAGTAAAAGTAATTTTTAGCACCTGTCACTAAACTTGGATAACTGGTGCTAATCAATTTAGTAAATATGGAACTAATTTAAGTGTAAAGTAAAGAAAAGCTTTGCCATCAAGTCAATTTAGTCGTGCAACAGAACTAAATATCTGAAGGTCTCAATTGTGTGTGCTTGATACACGTTAATTCGACATTCTTTCTCTGAAGGACTAGCGTATCCAGAACCCGGGCTAACACTTTACTACCAAGCACATGCATAGTGGGTGTTATATGTTGTCGTAAGGACTCATAGTCAGTTGGGATGCCTGTGTTTTACGTTTGGTGGGCCACACCTTACTTTGAAGGTAATTCCGAGCGAAGAGTAATTCTATGGCGCTACATTTGGTAAAAATGTGATGCTGATGAGTCAAGTTGAGCTGGGTCTGAACAGAAAGCCGGTGTTAAAGAATGTCAAAAACCCAACGGATGTAAAGATTTCACTTCTTTTACCCTTAAATCTGGACTGTTAATCTCTGCACTAGTGCACACACGAATCCAGCAAGCTTAATTTGGATGATAATTGATACGCTATTATTTGGAAAATTAACTATTAGCAATTAAGTATTGAAACAACACCTAAACTTGGTCATGTGACGTGTATTTCAGAAGCGTTTACTGACATTCTTTCTCAAGAGATATGTTGCAAAGTGTGAAAACGTTGGATCATGTGATTGAACAACTTTTTTGGGTAAGGTCCTTTTTATAGCTGGAAAATTTGCAAACTTAAATGTGTATACAGAGGGGATTGGTTAACTCCTTCAATCTTAGTGTTTGTCAAAGTACTGTTCGGACAAAGAGAAACACGCACTAAGAATAAATGCCTCATTTTTGCTTTATGCCTTCATCCACATGCTTTTCGAGAAAAATATTATTATACTTAACGAGCAGCTAGACGCGAGTTAAGACTAGACAGTTGATTAGGAAGTTATGTTTTGTAACTTTACATTATAAAAATAGACAATTAAACAGTATTCCCTGGCGGGAAGGAATATTTTACATTTATACTTTTCATAGAGGCGTGCATGTTACATAATACACATTAATTTTCAAACTAAAAATGCAAGGCATTTGTCCCTAGTTTAGTAATGGCAATTTTTTCTGTCCGAGTTATGAATTACTTAAGGTTTACCAGACATTCCGTCAGCTGTTCTCTCATGTATGAAAGTTCTTCGGAAGCTTCGTTGTTGCAGGGGTAAGATTAGGTATTCTTATACTTAAAATTATTTTCAATTATTTATGCCAAAATGTAATATTTTTACCCCCTTTCTTTTATGCCATCTGCAATTCCTTGCAACAGCTATTCTTCGGCATAACTCTTCTGACCAAATTGACAACCATGTATGTTGGCTTTTTAATTTGCTAAGATTAAATTTCAGCTTTCAGGATGATATATACGAAGTATTAAAAATTATAAAGAAGAAACGATGAATTATGTTTGGAAAGAAAGAAATTTGATGATAAAATCGACGATTTGAATATATATATATATCTATATCTATATATATATATATATATATATATATATATATATATATATATATATATATATATATATATAGAGAGAGAGAGAGAGAGAGAGAGAGAGAGAGAGAAGAAAGATTATTATTTATGGCTACATGGAAACAGAAAGATCGACAGTAATACAGATATATAGAATAACATAAATGCAATCAGCAGGACATGGACGCAGATATTCAGGTAAGGAGATAAAAAGTATAAAATTCCTTAAGTCATGTTTGCGAGTGTGAAAAAAACATCTATTCAGTTTTATTTAACCAGCCGCATAGTATAGCTAAATTACTGTCATTCACATGTACTGATGCATTTCGAACTTCCACGATCTTTATCAGATTACGACGGAAAACTGACTGGCGATGATCAAACCGCATTTCATATATAAAGAACGAATAGTTACATATGCAACTCTCACATCTAGTAGTCTCGCATACGTTGTACTTGACTTGAAGTGTCGGCTGCAAAATAACTATGCAGTGACGAACATTACATTTTTGCAGCTTCTTCTATATGTACTAAAGTTATAAAATTTAACAATCTCTTAGAGCCGCATATCCAGCTATTTTTTCATTTTATGCGCTTTTCGGTTTGATTCTCCCTAGCCTGTTTCCCGTCCTGCTGTGTTGATTAACATGGAAGTACGATAAGATTCAGGTGTGTCTGACGGTAGTTTGGTAAGTGTTTTACAACTGGTCAAATACAATAAGATTGTTGATTTGTCAGGCTCGCAAACTTGATTTCAATAATTGTTGGCACCTTTCGCGCAATCAATGATTTCTTAATTATAAGGACATATAGACATTCGTATATTTATATATGTATATCTATATGTGTACCGATATTCAAATAAATTGATAATCAGGAGGATAGATATGTTTGGTGGATGGATAGATAAATAGAAGATAGTTAGTTATTTATAGAGGTATATATAGGTAAATTGATCAATGAATTCGTGTATATATATATATATATATATATATATATATATATATATATATATATATATATATGCATGTATATGTGTGTGTTAATTATTCTGTAATTTATGTGGTTTATTCATTCTAGCCGTAGTACTTACCTTGTGAACAATCTATAAGGAAATTGTTTCCCAAATATTTAGTTATTATTTAGAAATATATTTGAAATTGATTAGTTAATGTATATCTAGCAACAAGTTAGTGTTTATAGGAGCATGAATACTTATTTTTAAATTTGACTTGATGTTGTAGCTATAGTCTTTGTGCTAATATGACAAAAAGAAGTGTTAAAGACAATCGAAATATTGATGTGTTATAAAGGTAAGTGCTTAGAATGCTAACTGCTAATAAAAAGGATAGATAATATTAAACAATCATTGATTGCGCGTGTGATGATAACAATTTTTAAAATAACGTTTTTGGGGTTTAATAAAAACACCAATCACATTGTATTTAACCATTCGCACAAAATAGCGAAATTACCGTCAGTCGTACGAGCTGACGCGTTTCGACCTTTCGTAATTATCATCAGAAAACCACAGAGAATTTACTATCGTGGATCAAACAGCAAGTAATATATAAGTTATGGAAAATTAGAAAAGCGGCTCTCACCTCAAGTAGTCTGGCGTATTTTGTGCATGATTTTAAATGTCGGCTGCACAATTTGTTAATGGCCATTAGAATATTTTTTCGCTTTCGATGCATAGATAACATTTATAAAATTTACCAATCATTGATTGCGTGGGTGGTGGTAACAATTATTTAAATAAAGTTCTTGATATCCATATAAATACCAATCTCATTGTATCTAACTAATCGCACAACGTCGCAAAACTACCATAAATTACATGTGATGACGCGTTTCGATCTTCCATAATCATTATCATAGCATGGCGGTAATCACTACCAACTGCGCAATCAATGACTGTTTAATTGTATTACCTGTATATATGTGGCAAAAGCTGCAGTAAGTTGACGATTGGGAATGCAGAGAAATTGTGCAACCGACATTCCCAGTCTTGTACAATGTATGCGAGACTACTATTGGTGAGAGCCGCATATATAATTGTGCTTTCCATATATATGCATTGTTGTTTGAACCTCGATTGCCACCGTTTTCTGTTGATGATCACCGAAGGTCGAAACGGATCAGTACGTCTGACTGACGCTAGTTCAGCTATATTGTCTAACTTGGTGACTGAAATCAATTTATGATTTATTGAAATTATGATTTTGTGAAATAAAAAAAATTTAACCAACACCTGTGCAAATAGCAATCTTTTATAGAAATCAATTATTCCATCTGAGTCTTTTAAATACCAAGAAGTTGAGATTAAATTTCACAGATATTCATTACGCTGTTTTAATCAACGCGTTTTATGTCTCTTTGCACCCTTCATCTTCTGTCTATATTTTCGCAACTGAGCACTAAATTTTCGCTCTACTAGTGATTAAAATGGCCAAATTTATATCAACTGCAGGGCCATATTATTAAAACTCGTCGCTGTCAAAATACTGGTTTGAAATGGAACTTCATTGGAAAATTTATTTAAATATAATTGCTTGCAAATTCTCGTTTCGAGGAAAAACGATGTTAAATTGCGTCGCATATATTCAGAAATATGTTATAATTCTATTGTGGCAGAGAACTAACACGAACTAGGCATTGCCTACACAGCAACGAATCAGTTCAAATGCAAACTATTTGATAAGCGGATTCAGCATGAATGAAATATGTTGAAGTCGCATAGTTAAGCACTATTTTAATGACTTATACTATTTTAGTATAGATCCGCTTTGGATCTGCACTGTCAAACGTTTCCTCATTACGTTAAGTATCGGCACATGATATTGTACCTTTCGTTCTTGCTGTCTTTGTCTTATTCTTCTAATCCTATCTGAACTAATTTGTTACTAAGTACGCAACACGTAATAAAAAGTTGCATGTAAGTTATGCCTCCGCAACAAACAATATATAACTTTTATGTATGACATCGAATGCTGTAATTATAGCCGCGAAATGAAATAACGGATTTCGATCAGGGCCAGAGTGTTTGGATGAGATGAAGTAATGGTTATTCAGAAGTAGATTAAATTCCCTGGTTTTGTTTAAATTTATCATATCTCGAAATTTATTGTGTTGGTACGTGTACAGGCTCGGCATTTTAAGAGTCGTGTTGACAAAATGTCCAGTCTCGGCATACATAATATATAGTGGGATAGTTTTGATGTCGCATTGTCGAAGACTATATTTGATTTTACATTCGTATATTAGATTGTACCGCCCACCTGTCCAAAATATCTTGAAAAAATGTATAGTAACAATTAAGTGTAATACTGGTAACTGTTGTTGGGTCGCCAGTAAACACATGACTTAATTATGAACAAAAATGTCAGAGAAATTTAGTTTAGGCTGATGAATTTTATTTTTTAATGCAAAATCAGTGATTGCGACTTTATTGAAAAATCCTTTTATTATGTACGCGATTCATCAAATTCTTTTTTTGCGAAAGAAAGCTCGTTTAAAGTTAACATTTTGGCGTCTTCGTAAAAATGTTCAACAAGCCAGCCAATCTGACGTTCAAGCGAAATTTGCCTTTGAAACCTAGTTTTGATCCAGCTGCCGAGCCTAGTTTATGTCACTTGTTTTGCTGTGCAATAATTCACTTGCAGGTAGCAGAAAATTTCCAACGAAACACTTGACGGGTAAATATAACTGCCAACGGAGGCATTGCCAATAATTTAAAAGTTGCCATTTGAACATAAAGCATGCATTGGCTAGAATAGCATTAATTTCGATATTCAGAGAAATCAATCAATTAGACAATCAGGCAACTAGAGGGTTTTATTGTTTTATTCATGACTTCATAAAGACATTTTGTCAAACACATTTTTAATCAATCAAACAAGCAATCTTTGCACGGTTAGCGATAACAATTATTCAAATCAGAGTTGTGTGATTGATCGAAAATACCAATCCAATATATATATATATATATATATATATATATTTATTTATTTATTTATATATTATATATATATATATATATATATATCTGTATAGACTTATCATTGTATTATTTGTCAAGCGCAATTCATCCAGTAGATCGCTTTATCTTAATTGAGAACTCGTAAAATGGTATCCAGATTTTGCTGCTGCTACATTTCAAACTTTGGCAACTTTGCTTCATTCTGAGACGCTAATTACTGAGACAACCTGCTCACATCACACTAATTTTTCACATAAATAATAATTTGTAATTTGTTGGTTAGGCTTTTCTTCGCGTGGAGCCTATCTGGTATCTACTTTGACACAGGTTTGAGCCATGTCCGCGGCAAAATGTTGTACAGTATTTGACATGTTCTCAATAAGTACGAACCCGGTCTAATAGATATATTGTCTTCGCCTATTTATGCAATACATGGTTTATACTGATAAATTTATTTATAATGGAATTGGTGTTTATGTCAATTTCTTAACTATAACCATTACATTGTCAGTTATGCTTTTAATTAAAATTTTTTCGCGGGCAATTGGTTAATTACTCAGTTTGCAATTTAGCTAATGGACCAGTTAATTTCCAATGATCTGCTAGGCTAGTCAGACATAGATGTCATCATGCAAACATATTAAAAACTTATTAGACGAAATAGAGTTTAATACATTATACTGATTTTTAATTAATATCGATGCTTCTAGTTCTGCATGACCTTGTTTCCATTGCGTGTTTTTTCTGGTTACCGTATTTCATTAGGTATTATTACAGGCGGAGCACAAACGGTTATTCAGGTCACATTTTATAATTAATTATTTCAATTTTCGTCTGTAGCAATGTCTTGATATGACAAACTGCTCATGAAACATGGAAAAGCGTAATTGTGGACAATAATAATGCAAAGTGTTGTAAGCTAACGAAAATCTTACGCAATTGATTAAAATTATCAGAGGTAGTTCAGAATTAGAGGTAATTCTCAATTTTCGTAAAATTTAACCAATCTCAAAATCCACTGTGCTGCTACAAAACACAAGCTATACTTTTTTAAACCCTTATGTTGGTATAGTTACCGGGCTCGGTATATATTACATATAGTGGGTTTGCTTTGAAGACCCATTGTCGAGGACATTACACGTAGTTAGTTCCATTAATGCTATAAAAGGTATCCGTTTAAGAGATTGTTCCCCCCAACTGGATCACATATCATGACCAAATATATAGAGGGTAGGTGGCGAAGTGCGGGCTCCTACCGATGAGTTGCTCGTAAGCAGGAAACGCTATTGTGCATGCGATTAAAACTTTTGTTCATGCAGACATTGGTATAGCATCTGATCCTATTAGAATCAATTTGTTACTAGGTGCGTAATACCTAATAAAAAAATTGTATATATGTTGGTAATTTTACCTGAGAAACAAATCATGTATAGAATTTCATGTTTATCATATAGCAGGTATGGACAACACAGTGAAAATGTCAACTTCTTCTTCGCCAAAACTCAACTCAACTTTAATATATGGTAATTTTTGTAGTCAAATTTTTTTGGGAGATCTATAGAATAAAGTTCCATTAAACACACGATATACCACGACTAACAGGTAGTGGGAAACGTACATGATGCGACAGGTACAGACATGTGTAAA
The DNA here is from genome assembly GCA_029291075.1 of Eudiplozoon nipponicum. Classification (NCBI taxonomy): domain Eukaryota; kingdom Metazoa; phylum Platyhelminthes; class Monogenea; order Mazocraeidea; family Diplozoidae; genus Eudiplozoon; species Eudiplozoon nipponicum. The sequence continues at coordinate 159,506 of JAQBSW010000629.1, read as the reverse complement.
CATAGAGACAAAAACCGTTCCCATTTTATATACAAATTATGCACGACCATCTACTGTTTATTTAGCAGTTGTTTAAGGATGTTGCAAGCAGCAGCCTCCGCTGCGCGTAATTCTTTCCCGATTTCTGCATTGATAATCATTAGTAAATCCGCCTGATATAGATTTTGATTTTTACAAACAATATGTTCAAATATTGCCTAAACGTCCTCTCATATACCAGCTGTGTGTAGCCTAAACTACTGTTGAATTCGCTCCTTAAGTAATCGGCTAGTGTGGCCTACATAGTGCACTGGGCAGATATGATATTTTTATAGATAAAAATTGTTGCTGGGGATTCAAAGTTAAGTTTTGCAGGTGATTTTGTGTATAAACAAAAATCAATTGTATGTTAAGCATTCAAAAATGCACTACCATTTTAATTCTTCGTGTAAATATTTAGCTTGGCGCGTCAATTTTCACAGATATACTGATGCATATTATATTTTTGTTTGGTTTGGATTCACTAATTCTTCGAGTTTTTAATGGTTCATGTTTGCTCCAACAAAACATTCGGAGACGTCACTTTCTAATAATTTGTCCTGAGTACCGATAGTATTTGACATTGACATTCTTCAGGATAGATTTGCTTAATTTTTTATGATAAATTGAGTATCAAATTTCTGTTTTTGGGAAATTAGGACAGCATTGTGGTTTTGGATGTACTGTCCTGTCAAATTCTGTTTCCGTTAGACTTTCCTTTGTAGACTGTCATCTTCCTGTCTCAGTAGCAATAAATAACGAAAAGACAGTGCTTAAATATAATGGTCCATATTTTAGACATCTTAAAGCATATCATTTATTTTTATGTAGGTTTCAACACCATACCACAGATATTTCTGGCAGCATTTTTGTATAAGTGGTTGTAATATTGTTGTGTCCATACAGAACATGTAGAAGGCTAAACAGACTGTACATCGCTATTTCATCGACATGCGTGAATTATTGACAATTGAAAGCGAATTGAACATCTTTACTGCACATATTGAGGAGAATATTTTGATGACCTTTAGTAATTATTATAATCAAGGTTGCGGTCTTGATATAAACACCTGACCCATTAATTACTTACATATGTCAGTATAAACTAAGAATTGTATGGTGTAGAAAAGGCAATTCATCCAGTAGACCGGTTTCGTCCTTTTTGGGAACTCATCAAGTACTGGCCAGAATTTGCCGCGGACAGGATACGAACCTGGGCACGTCTGCTTCGGAATCTAAAATAAAAAACATCTCATTTAAGGGGGCACCCGGATTTGAACCGGGGACCTGCCGGACTGCAGCCGGATGCTCTACCACTGAGCTATACCCCCGGCAAGTGGCATCTCATTTAAGGGGGCACCCGGATTTGAACCGGATTCCGAAGCAGACGTGCCCAGGTTCGTATCCTGTCCGCGGCAAATTCTGGCCAGTACTTGATGAGTTCCCAATAAGGACGAAACCGGTCTGGATGAATTGCCTTTTCTACACTATACAATTCTTAGTTAATACTGACATATGTAAGTAATTAATGGGTCAGGTGTTTATATCAAGACCGCAACCTTGACTATAATAATTGTTATCACCACCCGCGCAACCAATGTTCGTTTAATGACCTTTAGTAATGGTGGATGATTAGTTATTAATATTGATGAATGTACAGAGGGAATCATTTTTATTCTTTTTATGGTACGACTTTACTTATTAAAAAAGTCAAAAGTATCGCAAATAACATTGTTGGACATTTCAATTTGTATTTGTTGTAGAATTGCTATTAATTCTTCCGCCAGTTTGTCCAATCAGGTATTGAACATTAACATGATAGGTCTTAATAGCGGAATGTAGCTCGTTCCAACAGCTTTTTAAACCTTCTTCGTGTCCTACATTCTGGCAACGCATGTGTGGACTGGAATTTTACGTTTGAGACGACGTATTATCTCATCATTTTCATTGGCTTCTTTGGATAAGCTGTTTTACACGCATTTTCGATCGCGCGCCGTATTAAAGCCTGTTTATTTTTAGACATATCTCTATTTACACGACATGGTTTGAATATCTGTTCGGCGTTGAGAATACTTCACAGTTAAAGAGTACAATCATTGATATACATAACAGAAATACCTTAAATTTGTTGCTTTTTAAAAATTTGAGGTTTTCTATTAGCTCCCTCTTTATAAAATTGAAACGTTTATGCCTCCTTTAAAACGCTCATAGAAAACTCAAAGTTTTACTGTAAAATGGGAGCAAATCACATCTTGTTAATATCCTGTTGTAACGTCTGCATATGGACTCTGCTCTGCGGTTTATATTTTTTCTGTCGTCTGGTTCTTATTATTCGGAAACATATAAAATTTTAGTCCAAGCGATAGTACTTATTTCTGTTTTTTCCAATCGAGTCAAAATCGTATTATTTAAACGGAATGCATCAGGGTTTTTTTTCAAATTCGTTGTAGGCTTGCTTTTTAAGAAAATAATTTTTTTGTATTTTCTACTCCTGTTTGTTGAAGCTGGACGGTGTTATTTGTGAAATCTTCGAGGATATTGGTCATTTTAAATGCGTCATATATAGAATCTTTAAATTCCAAAGGCCTCGCCATAACTGCATTTAGATGAAATATAATAAGTGATCGATGCATGAGACTGTGGCTTCCCAGTGAACTTAAACTCACGCAAAATTTTCAGTTCAACTATGTTTATGCATTGGAAATTTGCATTGTGTAAAGTTTACCACTGAAGTATATAAGTATTATATGGTAGATAAGCGTATGGATTAGTTCTCCGCAACAAATTATATATATATATATATATATATATATATATATATATATATATATATATATATATATATATATATATATATATATAGACATATTACTAATATATATTCAATAGAATCGTGTAATACGAAGGATATAATAGAAGAAGTAATAGATGTTTAGAAGTAGTTATAATGGTCTATTTTGGTGAAATCGTATCAATATCATGTATAGACTCATCATTTGTAAAACCATAGCGCTGGTAAACTTTACAGACTCGGTATAGTTTATAAACAGTGGGTTTGTTTTGAATTCACTTTGTCGATGACTTTGTATGAAGTTAACTTCAATTATGCAGGAATACGCATTAGTATGGAAGATTGTACCGTCCAACTGCCGTGCATTACTTGACGAAATGTGTAAGGGTATAGAGCATAGTACCGGCTCCCACTAATGAGTCGCCATTAAACTCGAAACGCATGTGTACACGGGATTATAGCTTTAGTTAATGCTGACTTTGGTGTATCTTTCTGATCCTATTTGAGCTAATTTGTTACTAGTTACGAATACTTAATACACAATTGCATATACATTAGTTCTCCCCAAAAATAGAATATATTAGTTGAATGATGTCACGATAACCACGAAAGGTGATGTCGATCGAGTTCTGTGTTTATGGATTTACTTGAGTAACAGTTGTTGTGAATTCGTGCGAATTATGAATTTTGTTCAAATTTAGTCAATTTCTAAATCCTTTTTGTTGTTACCATACGCAAGCAAGGTTATTTCGAAACCATATTGTTGATACACTTTACATTCTCGGAATATATTATACTTTTTGTTTTTGCAGATGCATTTTTTAAAACTATATTTAGTTATCTCACATGACCAAATATAGAGAGAGTATATAGCGCCGTATCGGCTCCTATTTATGAGTCGCCAGTTAGTACGGAAAGAATGCATACCTCAGATATTGGTTATCCTTCCGGTCTAATTTGAACAAATGTGTTACCTTTTTTCGCAATGCCTAATGCACAATTGTATACTACCGGTTTCCGTTCCAAGCAATCTTTCACTATCATTCAATTTAATTTTTTTTCTATTCATAACATGATAAAGCCAACTTGTCAAAACACCTAATTAATCAGTTCGATTGGTTCTACTAGCAGAAAATTCTTTTGACTGCACAGCCATTTAGTTAATTATTTGGTCAGATTTTTAGTCATTCGACCAGACAATTGTTAATGATCAACCAAAATAGTCAGACATAGATGACAACATGTGAACAGATTGAAAACGTATTAGACAAAATAGAATTTAACACTCTATACAAGGCTGGAATTAATAATGTTGCTCCTTCTTGTGCGTGACATTGTTTCCATTGCGTGCTTTGCTTCTAATAAACTATCCATTTTTAAGGTTTAAATTTTATAATTTTGTCTGGGAACTGCATTTCAACAAACATTATTTTTGGCTGAGCACAAACGTTTATGCAAGTTTCGTATTGTAACGAACCATTTGTATTTTTAGTCCTACAAAATTCCAGATTTCACAGACAGCTCATGAAACAATGACGAATATCATGATCGAGAATAGTAATGGAAAGTGATGTAAGTAAGAGAAGATTTTTTTTAAAGAATTACAATCAGCTGAAATAATAAATGTTAATAGTAAATTAATAAGCGCATGCATGCTTAGTTTTGCCTTCTAGAAAGCAAGCAGTATAAAATTTCATAGCACCCTTTCCATGTGCAAAAATACAAAGAAATTTTATAAGATACAAAAAGTCATTTTTCATTTTCACATAGAGCATCCAAAAAATATATATTTCAAAGCAAAAAACAAAATTTAAACATGTAGGGTGTACAAAAAAGAGCAAAACCAGTCAAATGCCCGCATCACCACCTGTTCAGGCTCAATTTTCGAACTTGCATTTATGACTCCCTAAGTAAGATTGAAGTTTGTTTATCCACAGAGATTTATATGTGGCTAAATCATTTCTGTTGTTACATTTAATAATTATCGCAGAGGCCACGTCAGGTGAACATAAATGCGAGGTTACGATGATATGAACTGAAACAGGTGTACAAGTTCAAATGTACTTCCACTCCAGTGCTTAACCGTCTGTCTGGTAGGCCAACGTATGATTTCGACAACTTACGCATTCGTTTTGATAAATGGTATTCGATTTCTACATTAAGGGCTGTTTCTCTTTAATTATTCTTAAAGGAAAGTGTGTTACCTTAAATAAAATTCGTAGTTTAGTTGAATTTAATGTTGGCTCAGTGGTTAGAGCACTAGATTCCGAAGCAGACATGCCCAGGTTTGAGCCATGTCACCGGGAAATTCTGGCCAGTACGTAATGAGTTCCCTATAAGGACGAAACCGGTCTTCTTAATGAACTTCCTTTTCTACATTAAACAATTCGTAGTTTATACTGGCAAATGTATTAACTTAATGGGTCAGGTGTTTTTATCAAATTTACGACCTTGATTATAGTAAATCTTATATCCACCCTAGCAACCGATGATCGTTTAATTTGCAATATATCATCAGTCAATTTTGCTATACTGTTTCAGTAAATCATCTTTTTCATAAAACTTTGTCCTTAATTCTGACAGACAGTTTGATTTTATGCAAATATGGCTTTTATGTTGGAAAAATAAAATCACTCTCTCTTTTTTATGTGCGTAGTAACAGAGTACCTCAAAAGAAAAAAACTAAAACAAACACACTTGCGCCCCTAACTACAGACTATGAAATATGCTTCCAAATATATTTAATATTTTAAATACTGTTTGTTGCGGAGAACTAATATATATGCAAGTATGTATTAACTGTTGCGAACATATTAACAAATTAGTTCAGTTGTGACCAGAAGGATAAACCAAAGAGAGCATGAACGGAAAGTACAATCTCATGCACATTTGTTTTGTCCTTACTGGCGACTCATCAGTAGGAGCCGGTATTGCGCCCTTTAACCACTATATATTTGGGTGAGGAATGTTCCGTCCTATTATCCCTCAATCTTAACCAAAATATATAGCAGTTAAAGGGCGTAATACCGGCTTCTACTGATGAGTCACTCACAAATGCAAACAGAATATGCATGGATCACTACTCCACGTTCATGCTGTCTTTATTTATTCTATTACACAAACTAACTGTTACTAGGTTCACAACACTTCTCTGCATATATATTAGTTCTTCGCAACAAACAGTATTTAACTGTAATATATTGAATTTAATGATGTCATGCTTATCGCGAAATGTGATAACTGATATCGATGAAGGCCAGAGTGTATGGTTTAACTGAAGTAACAGGTGTTTGGAAATTGTTGTAATTCTCAATTTGGGTGAACTTTAGCATAAATTTATATCCATCAGGTTGGCATCATCTACCGACTCGGAAACCATAGTGTTAGTATCCGGTACTCATCGATTTCAAAAAAGGTATCAGTTGCTAACACAATAGCCATAGTGTTAGTATCCTTTACAGACTCGGTTTATATATTTTATAGAGTAAGTAAGCTGGAAGTCGCATTTTCGAGACTATATATGATGCTAGCTTCACTACTATAGATTTACATATTCGTCTAGGTGATTGTCCCACATTTCTCACACAAATATATAGTGGTTAAAGGACGTAATACCGGCTCCCACTGATGAGTCGCCAGTAAGCTCGATACGAATGTGTACGAGATTATACTTTCCGTTCATGCTGCCTTTGGTTTATCCTTCTGGTCACAACTCAGCGAATTTGTTACTAGGTTCGCAACACCTAATACATACTTGCATACATTTACCTTGTTCAGACAAAATGTTCTCTAGCGTATACTACGTTGGTTTTCTTCCGGCAATATTAGCGATTTGTGCTAAGCCATCAGTTTAATTAACTGACGCGTGAAACCTATCGAATTTACCGTCGCGTCACGACAGATTAATTATTGTCTGAAAATATCAGTAAGTGTAACATAAGATGCGTTAAACAACGCTTTTTATATAGTCAAATTTATTTAATTTTCTTTTTTTCAAACCGTAAGATGCATTAAATAAATCAACTTTAATATTGTTTACCATACGGACTTGCGTACTATTTTCATACAATTGCGGAAATATCCTACGAAATATGATGTGCACTCCTTGAAAATTTCTTTTTTAAGGAATCTAAATAATGAAGACAGAAGCGAATCGCATTGGCTTAATTTCTTCGAAATTTACATACAGCGCATACTACGTTAGTCACGAATATGATGTTAATAACTAAAGTGTCAGATCCTCTGGCCTAATGGCTTGCCGGGTGCATTACAAATCATTTTTTTTGATTACTTGCTCTGATATTAGCTTTAAAACTTATAAATGATATCTCGATATCGAAACCAGTGTTTTCCATATCGCCTGCATTCCTTATCAATACGACAGATCACGTAAAGCGGTACTTAACTGAATTTCGCGTATACAACTTTTGCTCGATGATTATAATACTGCAGCATTTGCATCATTCACATTTCATATTTGGTATAATATTTAGTTCGACCAATTCGTTAGTAATATACATCGATAAATATATGACTATTGCTGTTTTTTCTGTTGTTAGATTCGGGATTGTGCAATTCACATTCTATATGATGATGGGTATTATTTGTACAGTCCGAAGTTGGCAAAATAACTGACTGGCTGTCAACCGCATCAGTTGCACCTGATAATATTAACATTGATGCTGATAAAGCGTTGCTTCCACTGTAGCTAATTTTTTTGTTGCTTTTTTATAGTTAGCAAGTTAAAAAAAAGACATTATTTGTTTCCTTTTGTACAGATTCAGTTTCATTAAAATATGTTCAAGATGTAAATCAATGCATGTCTGTCTAGTCTGACGCCTTTAGACAAAATCTGACCCAGAAAAACCTTATTGCTTCTGATTATAAAATATATTGCAATTCAAAGATAACCATTGTGAAAACGAATTTTTCTGACCGTCAATTGCGCAAGATGTTGTCTTCGTTTGAAAGAAATCCTTTTTCCATCAGAAGTCTTGCTCGTTTTGACGAAAGTCTACATTCGGAAAAATAGCACTCGTACACGTAACAGCGAACAATTCGAACAGATGGTTAATTCTCAAGCCATCAATACAATAATGACCTGATCTCAGACATAACATTGCAATACAGTGAGAAAGACATCTACATGCAAGCAGGCACACACACAGACATAAACGCATACACACTTATCAATCAGCTAAAACAAGAAATAAAAAACCGAATCATATTTGTTGCCACCAACATATTCAAATGAAAACAGAATGTATATAAATGAAAGATTGTAGAGCGAAGTTTAGTATTCTCGAAATAAATGGCCATTATCCACTTTGTCATTATATGTGTTTTTCTTCCTAATTAGAGCTATATCACATACATATATATATATATATATATATATATATATATATATATATATATATATATTTGTCTGTGTATGCATCCGCATTAGTTTAGGAGTGTTGGTAAAGTAAAAAATGCAAATATTTTTTAAAATGTTTTTCTGGGAAAATGTGGTTGCTTATTATATTTTGGCTAACTTCTAGATTCATGCCGATCTCACCTTGCCGTAAAGGTGACTTTTCCATAAATATGTGTTGTCCAGGTTCTCTCAATTCTGTGTGTACCTATGTAAATATTTGAATTTGAATCAGATCTTAACCTTAATTAATCACTCTCCTTTAATAATGTATCTGTTTAAATTAATATTGCTGTCTATATTAATACTTTATATTATTTTTTTAATTAAGTTTATTATTTGTTTTATATTATTTCGTTTTTTATGTTGTTGATGTTTCTTTGACAGGGAAGCACCCGTTACTAACGGCTTTTCTATTTCTGTCTGTGATGATGATGATGATGATGATGATGATCATGATGATGTTGATTTTGATGAGTACGGTGATGAGGATAATAAAGATTGATAATAAATTCTTTAGTAGCATGATGACTTACCGCGAGTTGCATTCGCGGGTTGCTGCTTTGCACTACCAGTTTCACAAAGATCCGATTGATCACCATTTCTGAGTAGGCATCTATTTTTTCTTCGATCAGACTGGGTGCGTTTTCGTTCCTTTCTTCCGAAGGCTTCAACATCGTTCATAAAAACCACCGGAAATGCGGTGCTATCCAATCCTTGTTTAATGGCGACGAGAATTGTATAGCACCGCATTTCCAAAAGTTAGTATGAACGATGTTGAAGCCTTGGGAAGAAAGGGACGAATACGCACCCAGCCTGATCGAAGACAAAACAGATGCATACCGGTAAATGGTGATCAATCGGATATTTGTGAAACTGATAGTGGAAAGCAACAACCCGCGAACATAACTCGCGGTAAGTCACCATATGAAGCTCGCACTGCACAAACCCTTTCAAAACATATCTTTAGTAGAATGTCGGACTTTTGTACGGTGAAGAACAGTTGGCACTTATTACATAATTTAGATATAAATAGAGCCCTCGCATCTTGTTGATAAGCATTTATCAATTTGCCTAGTGCGTTTTATGCGTTTTCGTAGTGTTTATTCGCTAAATCTTTGAAAATATGTTGTATGCGTGTATGAGCTTTAGCAAAAGATGACTATCATCTTCATTATTTTTTTTAAAAATATTTACATATTACAATGATTCCATATAATTTTCTTAAATTTGGCTGTTCTGTGTTTGCCATGCTATGAACGAAAATATATTCAATGTTATTTAAATCAATTATTCTTTGCTGGCATAGACACTCTTGTTTTCGCTTGTTGCATCTGCATATGTTTTATATGAATTTTATATAACCATTATGGGCTATCCAAATTCATTTACTATACTATTTAATAGTTTTTCACATCTGGCAAATTTTGTATTGTAGAAGCCTATTTCAAAGATGACAGAAGAAAAGTTGTAGAAATATGTTTGTTATGTGTAAAAATGTTCATGACTTAATAAATAGGAAAAAGGAAATTGAAGTATAATTTACCATTAAATTAAATTAGTTCGCAAACTTGATTTAAATAATTGTTATCACCACCCCTGCCGCTGGTAGAAAAAATTATCTTAAATGTTTGCAATTTGATCAAAATTTAAATTGTCGCCTAAGCGATCAATCCTCCGAAAAGTTTATTTACCAATTACTTTTACAAAATTTTTGGTTTTTATACATTAAAAACTTATTCTGATCATTATTAATTTTTTTAAAGTAGCAAATTTTTCTTTTCTACAAGTGATAATTTAATGAATTATGTGTTCATTTTCAATCCGTAGAAATAAGCAGAATATTAAATACGGAATTTGAAATATTTTAATTTGTAAAGGAACTAAGTATTAATATAGAATTGATAAATATACCGTTCCCAAGAAGCACAAATAACGACATATTATTTTCTATATAAGGTTTACAATTATTATTAACCGGAATATATTTTTCATTGATAATGTTTTTATTCATCTAATTATTTTGCCTGGACTTTAAAAACATAAAAGTTATTCTTCGAAATGCGTCGAAATTTGAATACACCCTTGAATTAAAAAAAAATCATTCTAGCGTCTTCGATTTACAAAACTTATATATTTAGACGTATCCATCATATACCCTCTAAATAATTCAATTTATCCCATCAGTTTAGCCTTCATACACTGTTACTTCTATCATTCTAAGCCATAAGTTATTACGTAAGCGATGATACAACTGAGCTGAATCACGTTTGACAACTTCAAATAAATTCCTAATCTCAAATCACAACAAAGACAAAGCTTGTGCAGTTACTGGCGCATTTCGACCTCCTATATTTCTCTCCAAAGCAAAACGATATAGTGACTAACAGGAATCAAACCTTAATCTTCATATTGAATGCGGAAAATAGGAGTTCAACACATTACCGATAGCAGTCTTGCACTTTATTGAAATTTAGGTTGCACTGTTTACAATCATTCAATTAAATATTTGGTTTTAAATTTCTCCATTCTTTCATATTTTCGTTAATTTAACACAAATTAACATTAAACCCGATTAAGCAATAGTTGATTAATTGAATAATGGAAAAAATGTAGGTAAATCTGCACATGCGCGTGTTCGTAACCTCACAGGTACTGAGTATCTGACATATGAGCAATGTAAATTGTAGTAAGGACTACAATATTTGGATTCCGTGTTTCGGTATTTAAATGCGTTATATATATATATATATATATATATATATATATATATATATATATATATATATATATATAGTATATAATGGTTCGCTGATTGTTGGTCAATATAATCTTCGTACTATAATGATAATAACCATTATAGTTATGCGAATGTAAAGCCTGATAATGAGAGAAAGAGAATAATGCAAGTGTTATTATAATACACATCGCAGAGTTTACATAAACTTCAGTAGATGTAATTCTGAAATTGTGTATAAAACTGTTGCTGCTACCATTTTTTGATTGTCAAACTTAACGGAATGTTCACCTGTGACAAAATAATTGGTACCAACCAAAATATTTGTTTCATATTAAAAATAACACATTACATTATTAAATAAATTTGGCTGACAAAATTTAAAAAAAACATATTTCCGTGGTTTCTCTTCTGCTGGCACACATGGTTCGAAAGTAGTATTTGCCCATATGTGACGATATAATGAGTTACATGCAAAGTTTTAAGCAATTTTCATTTTTACCAAAAAAAATTTCACTACTTCTGTAAATTTCCTGATTTTAAATATTTAATGTGAAACATTGTGATATGTATAATTTATCCATTTAATGGTATTATTTTTGACGCCTCTTACAGTACACAGTTCGACACGAGCCTTAGGAATCAAATAATATATCATTTCATTTCACCGTTTTATTTATACTTTTAACTTGATTACTTCTTTATATATGTGGCTGACGTTTAAATATATAGGCGCCAGCCGCGTATGTTTGTGTCTGTAACTCCTGCGTACAGCCAAGTAAATGCAATTAAAGTGATTGAATTCGAATTTACACATTGCTGACTTTATACATACCATGTGAAATGACGTAACTAAGGGTAACCCAAGGGTTAAGGCAAGAAACAAAGTTAAACATATATCATTCATAAATTAATGCCAGGATAAGTGATTACAATCAAAGTCGGACAGATATTGAAGGTGTGATATTTCACTCTATCCACTCAATATATAATTATTACTGGCTAATTACATAATTGCTGCTGTCATTAAATTAGAATGGTGCAAACCGCTTATGTGCATGTTCGTTTGTATATATATTTATAGTTGTTAACTAAGTTAACTAAGATTGCATTACAATTTGCACCCACACATTAAAAATGCTGTCACTGGATGTTAATTTATCTTTTACATATGTCAGACTAATCATATTTAAATGTTTCCATATGAGGATAATCTCTATTCTTTAAATCAAGTTTGCGAGCTCGAAGTAAACACCAATACCATTGTATATGTGGCGAAAGCTGCAAACATATATATTCAATGCGGTTTGATCCTCGATAATCAGTTTGCCGTCGTCCTCTGATGATGATCATGGAAGGTCGAAACACGTCAGTGCGTTGCGGCTGGCGGTAGTTTTCTTACGTTGTTCGACGACTAGTTAAATACAATGGGATTGGTGCTTACTTCAAGCTCGCAAACTTGATTTAAAGAATTGTTACCACAACCCGCGCAGTCAATTATTGTTAAATTGTATAACCTCTATATGTATATGTGACGAAAGCTGCAAACAGTTAGTGTTCGTGACTGCATAGAAATTGTGCAGCCGACATTTCCAGTCAGGTTCAATGTATGCGAGACTGCTAGAGGTGAGAGCCGCATATCTAACTTTGATTTCCATATATATTCAATGCGGTTTGATCCTCGAAAGTCAGTTTTCCGTCGTACTCTGATGATGATAAAGGAAGGTCAAAACGCGTCAGTGCGTTGCGGCTGGCGGTACTTTCGTTATGTTGTTGTACGACGTGTTAAATACAATGGGATTGGTGTTTACTTCAAGCTCGCAAAATTGATTTAAAGAATTATTACCAGTACCCGCGAAATCATTTATTTTCTAATAATCTCAATTGTTAGAACCAGTCTCCGTTGCATGCCAATCAATATCGTATCCTGTTACAAATCCATATTTGTTTGTAATTCTTCTAGCCTTGATTTGGGGCATGGTTTTAAAAAATTACATGAGACTGCAGTCATTGCATGGAATTTCATATACTATTGATGATTCGAAGCGTTCAATTCTTTATTCTTTGGCCGGAAGTCAACCGCTCATATTTATAAAATATTTTAAAATGGTTCTTTTAATGAATTTTATTTACATTTGCCTTATATTTATCTTTAATTTAAAGTCCGGTTATACTATGATACCATGATACTTCTTTGATGTGCCAGATTTAATGTAACTCAACATATGATTAATGCTAGTTACGACATAAATTATTATTAAAATCAAGGTTACGATCTTGATGTAAACATCTATACCATTTGTAAATACATTTGTCAGTATAAACGTTGTATGGTGGAGAATAGGCAATTCCTCCCGAAGACTGGTTTCGATGTTACTGAGGACTCAACATGTACTGTCAGAAATTTGCTGCACATAAGCCCTAAGTCTGAGCATTTCTATTTCGGAATCTGATGCTCTAGCCACTGAGCCATTGTTTATATATGGTTTTTTGCGGAGAAATAATATATATACTATTGTTTGTTAGTTTTTGTGAACCGAATAATAAATTAGTTAAAGTAGGACCAGATGTATCGACCAAAGCCAATATGAACGATAGGTAAAATTTCGTAGAATCCGAAAGTACGCCCTTCTGATGATTTGTCACTCAGTACGTAATGCAAGTGTACATGAAGTTAAACCTTTCCATCATGTTTACTTTGACATATCTTACTGGTTATATTTGGACTGATTTATTACTAAGTTTTCAATACCGGATACACAAATTCATCATTGTTGTTTCTACTAATTTTTGAGAGAAACCACTATCCCTTAATATATCAAAAATTCTGCCTAGTTCCAACCACTTATATTTAATGTCTGATAAGCTGGGGCTCCTTGCTTTAAATGATTTTAGAATACCAATTGCCATTCATTTGTGATATTTCGACTTGAAATTAAGAAGGGTCACTCAATAAACATCTTTCATACAAATATTCCTAATTTCTGACAGTTTATAATTATTTGGAACCCACTAACTGCAAATTAAGCGACACCTTCATTTTAATCTTAAATTGTAGTTCGTTCATATGAATAGATATGTTTTAATAAAATTCCATATAATTTTCAATATGTGTCAATATTATTACTAGAGATTAAATTTGAGCTTTCTAACTGCACTGTGCAATATTTTTTCTAGACTATGTATAACGATGTTTACTATTCGGACCGACAAAAATTTACTTTCTTCGGAACCCTATAATTTGTTACTGAAATTTTTTCCCAGTTATAAAATAATTCGAGGATATGCATATACTCATCACCTCTATACTGTGATTAATCTTCATTTTACTTCTAATATTATGGGACGATGAAAAAGAAAATGTCTACTTTGGTCCAATGCATTACTTACAGGTATATTTTTGTACATGGAGGCCTTATCTAAGCGTGCTAACTATAACTTTCATCAATAACAAATTTTAAAATAATTTTAACCAAATGATGATATTACATCAATTTTTGTTATTAGAAATAGGTGTAGTTTTTTATTCTATAACATAAAAATAAGAAGTTCAGTATGGTGGGGACTGTTGGACATTAACAATAATTCAAAATGTTATAAATAATTGCTTCATCCATTTGAAATTGGCTTTAAGTAATTGAAATATTGGGAATCATTTTTTTTATTTTTATTATCAGTAACTTTGCTATTCAAATGTTTTCGAAATAGGAATAGTTGTCCATATTATTTTTCTCTTAATTATGGATATATTGCCAGATAGGCAAGACATAAATTCCGTTTTACAACATGCGTACACATGCTTTACGAGTACTCATATCTACGGGTTCGCATGAAATATATTTGTTAAAAAGAGCAATTGTCTGTAGCAAGTCGTTAGAATTGATTTGAATTAAAATCACAGTTTTAATAAGCTCTTCAATTCCGGGAAAAGTTATTTCAATGTTCTATACCAAAGAACTTCAATCAAACTTGGCATGCCGTTTGTTTCAAGTTTATATCTTAATGCTTCAATATCAGGGGTGACACCAATCCTAGCTTGAAACATTTGTAGTTTGATTTATTTTCTTTTACTTCTGTGTGTAATTACTCTTTTACTCCTTTTGAACTAAATGTCTTATAAATTATGTTAAACTGAAGATTTATAGCGCCATTATATACAAATTTTTCTATTAAGGAAGAAAAACAAATTAATATCAAAGTGAATAATGACCATTATTTCGATACTACTAAACTTCACTTTACAATCTTTCATTTATATACATCCTGGGCTTTCGTTTTACTATGCGGGTGGCAACAAATCTTATTCGGTTTTACTTCTATTTGTAGTATGGGCTGATTATTAAGTGTGTATGCATATGAGTTTGTATGTGTGCCTATTTGCATTTAATGGTCTTTCTCGCTGTATTGCAAAGTGGTGTCTTGGATCTAGTCATTCGTGTATTGATGCTCAATTGATACGCAATTTTATGAGACGCCTTTGTTAATTTAATTGTTAAATCAATTAATTTCGCTCAAATGCAGATTTAGTCATACTTGTAAACATAAGTGCTTTACTGTGGTGTATTCAAAGCGATGAATATCCACGACGTATCTAAAATTGTGCCGATATGCTTTGAAAATATAACTAAGATATTTTGATGACGTTTCGCAAAATATTGCCTTAAATATCATAAATTATTACTTGATAAAACAGACAGCCCGAATTCTTCTACCACATGAACGTAACATGAACGGTAATGTTGGTTTTAACTATGCGATTATAAATGCAGTTGATAGAGGAGGATAAAATTTTCAAAAAAATATTGGATAGCAAATAAGTATATAGGGCATTACCAAAGAACCCAAAAGAATTTTTATTATCTATTCTAGTTCAATTCAATCAGAAAAACAATATAAAAATTATTGTCTCGACATATATTATTTTAAAAACCAATGTCAATTATCAGTCGACACTGATATGAAAATGGAGGCCAATGGTCGTCTACATCACAATAATTCATGATAAGTTCTCTAAAAAGTTAATCTTCGTCATCTTATAAATTGCAAACTCAGTGCTGCCAATGATCATGTAAAAGTATGACACTAAACTTTAAATTGATAAAATTAAACCACATCGAAACTATTAAATATTTAAGGGAAAACTTTTATTTATTTAATTGAGCTGTACTACGATGTACGAATTAACTGCAAGTGGTAAAAATAATAAGATGCGCATTTTTCTTGATGAATCATTAAATCACGTTGGCGAGATTGTGATAGACACCAATCTCATGGTATCTATTCCTTCGTAAAACGTAGCAAACTGCTGATGCGCTCCAAATATCCGTGATCCTCGCCAGATAACGACGACAAACAGTCTACTCAGAATCAAACCACTTAGCAAACATTAGGTATGAGCAGTATGATATGCGTTTCGCACCTCCTAGTATTATTCCATACATTACATTTGTATGCAAGTGTCTACTGCGAAGTTTTATGCACTCATTGAAGTGACGATAGTGCCAATATTCACAACACGAAGACAAGTTTTAAGTTAAAGCAACTATTGATTGCGCAAAAGATGGTAGAAATTATTTAAATATTTTTTTCTGGTTGGTGGTAAACAATAGTCGTATTTCTTCTAACCTGTCGCACGACAAGCAAGGCTGGAAAGAAACCTTGCAGGTGATATGTCTAGTCCGGTATAACAAATGTCAGACTTCTAGGAATGAGATCCGAATATCTTAAATTCCTTGAATTTGGCATACATTTCGGTTTAACCCTCGTTGGTTAGTTTGCCGACGTGCTGTGATAATCGTTATAGAAAATGGAATCGCGTCAGTCAAGATGATAGACGGTTTTATGTACAACCTAACCGACTAGTTTGATTTAATGCAATTGGTGAATGTTCCAGACACGTAAACGCGATTGAAAGAATTTTTTTGTCATTCGCACAATCGAGGATTATCTAATTCTTGATGATCAGTATATATATATATATATATATATATATATATATATATATATATATATATTCATTATTATAGTAATGGCAGTTGAATGTACATTGAGTCGCACCAACACGGATGCATATGAATAAAATTAAAAATAAAATATGGTACAAATTCTAAGGAGAAATACAGCAATGCGTTGTCTTTAACAGGCTAATTATGTTGGCACTCACTAATTTAGAAAGTACGGCTTGCTGAATATGCATAAATTCAGTGTTCACAACCAGTTGTAATTTCACTCACAAATCATTTTTAGTTCTCATCAAGGCCATTAAGGACGTGTTAAAAAGTTTATACATCGCGCAAGCAATGGAATAGCAAAGGACAGTTTGTTCGGTTGTCTCTTAACTGATGATTATGATTTCCATGTGGAAAAATTAAAATTTCTATCGCTGATATTGAGGAACGTTCATACGTACCTATGAAATTTGGATAACAACTTCATCTTATTCTTTAAATAAAGTTTGCGAGCTTGAAGTAAGCACCAATCCCATTGTATTTAACTAGTTGTCGAACAACATAACAAAATTACCGCCAGCCGCAACGCACTGACGGATCCTCGATAGTCAGTTTAACGTCGTATTCTGATGATGATCATGGAAGGTCGAAACGCGTCAGTGCGTTGCGGCTGGCGGTAGTTTTGTTATGTTGTTCGACGACTGGTTAAGTACAATGGGATTGGTGTTTACTTCAAGCTCGCAAACTTGATTTAAAGAATTGTTACCACCACCCGTGCAAACAATTATTGTTAAATTGTATTGCCTATATATGTATATGTGACGAAAGCTGCAAACAGTTAATGTTCGTGACTGCATAGAAATTGTGCAGCCGACATTTCCAGTCAAGTTCAATGTATGCGAGAATGCTAGAGGTCAGAGCCGCATATTGAAATTTGATTTCCATATATATTCTCTGCGTTTTGATCCTCGGCAGTCATTTTGCCGTCGTACTCTGATGATGATCATGGAAGGTCGAAACGCGTCAGTGCGTTGCGGCTGGTTAAATACACTGGGATTGGTATTTACTTCAAACTCGCAAGCTTGATTTCCAGAATTGTTATCACCAACTGCGCAATCAGTTATAGTTAAATTGTATTACCTTCATCTTAGTTATTCAATATATACAATTTAATAATGTACTTAAAGATTTAAACAGCGTTGTTCATCAAATTAAATTTTATTTCGTGTGTAAATACACTCAGTCTAAAAGACTTCCTAATCACGATCTATTCCTATTAAGGCAAGAATATTTTCTAAAATAGAAACGGACTGATTAGTAAATCCAATATTACAGCGCGCAGATTATTGATAGAAGGATGTGCTACGTAATTTACTCAGCCGAATAAAGAAAATAAATGCGGAGAAATTACAATGCCCTGATCTATAAATATTTAGAATACATTTATTTGTAATTGTGCATACTTAACGATATATTAAAGCAAACACGAGGCATTATGATTAAATCAATAATGTGACCATGATGTAAACATAAATGCCATTATATATATATATATATATATATATATATATATATCAGTGTAAACTAATAATTTTTAATGTAGATAATTATGCTCGTCCAATAGACCGGTTTCATCCTTATTGTGAACTCTCCATGTACTGTCCAGAAATTACCTCGAAAATATCCCGAACCTGAGCACGACAGCATCGGAACCGCTTCTCAAACAACTGAGCCACCTTGCCGAACGCTGAGTTACATTATGACTAATTTTCCATTATTATTAATTTCTTTAGGCGGAACTTATATCGTGTCTTCTCAGAACTAATGTTTCAACTAGCTATCACAAATCTGTCATTATACAAAAGAAATGGTATTGAAATGAACATTTATATAATTAACCGAACATTAATTGTGTGGGTGGTGATTTAAATTACTTAAACAACGTTGCGATTGAGTATAAACACCTGTTCCTTTATGTGCATGTATTTGATAGTATTAATTAAGCAATGTACAGAGATGACACGGCAATTAATCCAATAGACCGGTCTCGTCCTTACTGGAAACTCATCATATACTGTTCAGAATTTGCCGCGGACAGGGCTCGAACCTGGGCACGTCTGCTTCGAAATGTTGTGCTCGTTCCACTAAGCCACTCTGTCGCAAACTTCACACATTTTTCAGTTATGCACTAACTTATGTTTTTGGTTAGACTTTTGTTTATGTGTAGCCTATTTGATATCCCATTAACCCCGAAATTCCAACTAACCAACCCAAATCTTTCATTATAGAACAGACATCCCGTTACCTGGGTTTAATCAAATTGACATGAACATTTATATTATTAAACTATTATTGGTTACGTGGGAAGTGGTAATAATTATTTCATTAAAATATGAATGCTATTGCACTTATACACATTTCAGAAAAGGCTCTACCTGCATCTAACTAAGAATCATATATATTAATTTACCTCATATGTTTGTCGCACAACCTAAAGTGTGTAGCTAGCTGCAAATTAGTTTAAGTAGAACCAGAAAGATATATCCTAAATTCAGCATTGACGAAATATAAATTCACATGTACAGTTGCGTTTTGAGCTTACTGGCGACTCAACTGTAGAAGCCGGTAATACGCCCCATACCCACTATATATTTTTTCAGGTTTTGCGGGACAAGTGATCAATTCAATCTCCTATACAAATATGCGTTTAAGCATTAATTGTATTATCTTCACGTAAAGTCTTTGAAAATGCGATTTCGAAGCCAATATAATGTATATACCAAGCCAGCAAATTTTCCAACACAATAGATTCCAGGTTAGGGTAGATTTTGACAAAATTTAGAATTACTACTTATGCACATTTGTTACTCTGGCCTCGATCTACATCAGTTATGAGATTTCGCATAAATCATTTCACCATTAAATTTAATATGTAATAGGTATATATTGTACCCGATCCAATTTGAATCAATCTGTTAATAGTTTTGTAATAAAAAATTGCATATACATTAGTTCTCTGCAAAATTATTTTCACACCTGACAAAAGTATTCCTGAATTCAGTGACTACTCGGACAAGTTGTATTAAAATTATGTTCGCTTTTACAACAAAACATCTACTTTGTGAATATATTCAATGAATGAACACCTTGACAGTCGCCATTTCATACTATTTATTAAAAAATACTTTTATATTTAAATACTGTTTGTTGCGGCGAACTAATATATATGCAAGTATGTATTAGGTGTTGCAAACCTAGTAACAAATTAGTTCAATTGTGACCAGAAGGATAAACCAAAGACAGCATGAACGGAAAGTATAATCTCATGCACATTCGTTTCTTGCTTATTGGCGACGCATCCGTAAGAGCCGGTATTACGTCCTTTCACCACTGTATATTTGGGTGAGGAATGTGGGATAATAGGACTGTACAATCTTCTAGACGAATGTGTAAACCTGCAGTATTGAAGCTAACATTATATAAAGTCTTGACAATGCGACTTCAACGCTTACTCACTCTATATAATATATATACCGAGTCTGTAAAGGATACTTACACTATGGCTATTGTGTTAGTAAACGATACCAACATTATAGAGACCGAAAAGGTACGTGGTATTAACATTATGGTTTCCTAGTTGGTACATAGTATCAACATGATGGATATCAATGTATGCTATAGTTCACCGAAATTGAGAATTACAACTATTTCTGAACACCTGTTACTCCAATAAATCCATACACTCTGGCCTTAATTTATATCAGTTATCACATTTTGCGGTAAGCATGGCATCATTAAATTCAATATATAGGAGTTAAATACTGTTTGTTGCGGAGAACTATTATATTTTCTAGTATGTATTAGGTGTTACTTGGTTCGCAACACCTAATACATACTTACTTTTTTATTTGTTCAAATCTAATAACTTCTCAAAGCGCTTTGCAGTAAGCCTGGTCCTTGCCTTAATTACTGAATCAAAAATCATTTTTACTGATCACAACTGGCAACAATTTACAGAAATTATCTAAAAATCCTTAAAAAATAAAATTGTAAATGTTAAAAATTTGTGGTTCTCTTCATGCATGAAATGGAATCTTTTTGCGATCAGCCACAATATCTTATTTTCTAAGCCACATAAACCAAATTGGAATTTACACAAAATAAATAGTAATTGCTAAATTTTATTTTCTTTTGTTTTTGTATACCTTTGTTGTTTATGCTTCATGCTTTTTCTTGAATTTCAAACTGTAATCTAATTTTATCCGCTATTCTTTTCAAAATTATTTTAATACAGAATCAAATATTACAGTCGAGATTATTTATGGCGAAAAGGTCTTTCATAGTTTTGTCTGAACCTGACTCTAAATTAAAATATCCTGACATAATTCATCTCAATTACTAGTCGTTTTGTCGTGCCTGAACATTAATTTACATAGTTCACAATTCCTAACTGAACAGATACTTTTTTTAGTTGCAAAAATTTATTCTTTTTCAGTTTGTCATTTGATGTTAACATAGTTTTCTAAATTAAGATAAATGGCACCACGTTCATCATTCATGTTTTCCTTGGTAGAGCTGCAATTTTAAAGTGTGAAAAATGTAGATGTTAGGTAAAGTGTTTAAAATTGTCAAGTAGGTGTCAGTATGAATCAATAAATGGGGCAGAATTCTAAAGGAGAATACTGCGTGTATATGAGTGAGTTTGAATTGTTCCGGATAGTTTGTTAGCGTATACTCTGTGACGTGATGCATTGCAAAGACGGTGCAGGGAATTGTATTCATTTTCTGACTGCTTTAATTTTTTGCTGATTTTGCCTCCTAACAGAACATTGTCACTTTAACGCAAGTGTACGCATGTTTTCCTTTGCATACTTGAATAATGCTCTATTTACTTTTCAGTTAACTCTCTGTATTTTTCCTGCGGTGCTTTATATAATTTCCCTCTAAATGTTTCCAGAATTATAGCTTAATCATTGATTTTATTTGTTGCCGTACTCACTCACCAGTGATAGATTTTTGCAAGTAAGCTATTGAAGAAAGTGTTGATTCCAATGGTTAAACACCTGGTTTTCGTCCTTTCTACGTAGATATTGGTGCATCTACGTTATAGAAAATTGTAAACTATTAAAAAGTGTGTAAACGGCCCCCTCTATTTCCTGCACA
Organism: Eudiplozoon nipponicum; assembly: GCA_029291075.1. Taxonomy (NCBI): domain Eukaryota; kingdom Metazoa; phylum Platyhelminthes; class Monogenea; order Mazocraeidea; family Diplozoidae; genus Eudiplozoon; species Eudiplozoon nipponicum. The sequence continues at coordinate 137,433 of JAQBSW010000629.1, read as the reverse complement.
AGGCAATTGATTTGGTACAATTCTTTGAGGACGACTCCAATTTATATACTAATATACCATTAAAAATAATGAAAAAGTCACATTGAACTCTGCTTTAACTAGATATGCATTTAAATTGAGAATATGCGGGAAACAGTTACATAGTTTTTCGACATAAATAAAAAATTACAAAGTTTGTTCTACAAGAAAAACCTTGTAAACAAATGAAACAACCGCTTTATAAGAGTTCGTTCTTGACATTTGGAGAAGAATGTTCTTTACTGAAAGATGATTTATAGGTAAACGGATAACGGGAAAGCATTTTTAATGTCAACATTAATCACAGATGATTTTTCCTATCATGATGAATTGTTGATTTCACTATTAACAAGGAGACTAAATCGAGTAATTAACTCCAATATAATTAATATTAAATTGAACATCATTTTGAATGCACATTGAATCATAGGAGTGGACGATGAAAATAGGCTTCCATTTTTATCTCTTCGTGTACAAGTTAAGACTTGGCTGCTACAATAGCCACATAAGAAGCACACAAACATCTGAGCAGTTGTAATAGCCTGCAAAAAGTATAAAAGCTCATTGAATAGTGTCTAACATTAAATGTAACTCAGCAATAACGGATCAGACAAATGAGAAGTGTAAACAAGTAAATTCAACAAAAATTTTCGCTTTTTTAAAGGCAAAACCTTACAATTTTTGGAAATGTATATGGCAGTTTCCATAAAATGACAAGGACTAGATCTGAACATATTTCAATTTCACTCGTGCATCATTAAGTTTAACCTGCCCAAAATAAATAAAAATACCAGCAATATCCAACTCATAAAAATTTTTGTCCCATTCTGGAATTAAATCACATCCAATGCCAATAATGGCAACTTTGTCAGAAGTGCTATTATCACATGCGGTGCTATCAGTACCTGAAGAATAACAAACAATGCGCTTTCATATACAATCAATTCTGAGATAATTAATCAGCATAATACTTTTAAAATTTGTCGAAAATATAATTTTTAAGTTGGAAGGCTATATATACCAAATCCGTGAACACCTAATATGCAACATTAATAATCGTTTATTCACTAATTTCAATCTTCAAAGCGCATTTTTCGTTAGCCTAAATTAGGCGTGCAACCTAGTCAGCTACAAGTTTCCTACTCACGACAGCATTGCTGAGATCTCAGAAATTTTGCGTCTTCTTTTTAGAGTTTATTACAGTCAAAGTCTAGGTGTAAATGCATAAATGAAGGTGACTTTCTCGCAGCACTTTGTATATTAAGATGGTGTAGTAATCTTTTAACTTATTCATTTTGGCAGTTTTTTATTTCATCATTTTTTCAGTTTTCCTTGCATTATTAAACTAAGTGATCTATTCATCACCGATAGCTGTGAAAAAGCCTTTAATTGCTGGCGCTTCTCTGCTATACATCAATGAGAAAAATTACAAAAATAAAATATAACTAATAACATAAATTTTAAAATATTTGACGGTAGTGAAAAAAATGAAAACTTGCATTAAAATTAGTTAAAATGGAGTAATTTAAGAATATAAATACTAAGCTAATTAACACAAAGAAACGAGGCTACGTAGAACTCCACACAAAACAAATTAGGTTAAGTCAACTTTAAAGCAAATTTTAAATCCACAATAGGGCTTTATACCTGTTTTCGTTGTATCGTTTCATCAGAAAGACCAAATCTCGCAATCAACTCTGCCCAATTGGGAAAAGTAAATTAAGAATATGATGGTTAGAATTGAAATTTGTAATACGAACGTCAATGAGTGCGATTTCATCAGAAAGACCAAATCTCGCAATCAACTCTGCCCAACTGGGAAAAGTAAATTAAGAATATGATGGTTAGAATTGAAATTTGTAATAAGAACGTCAATGAGTGCGATTTTATACAATTTTGCACAAGATTTTCAACCAAGAATTACGTTGCCTATGCGGAATATATTCTAGCTAACAAAGGGGTTATATACTGTTTTGTGTGATTTGACTAACTTTTGCTGTTTCTGCCATACACAAATCTATACACCTTATTACCTACATCAGGTTACTTCGGGTTAGGGAAATATTTTTTATAATGAACAATTGAACTGAAGGCAAATGTAAAACGTGACCGAACCATCACAGTTGATTGTACCCTTTTTTGTCTATTGAAGAGCACTTTTTAGCTGAAACAAACTAACGACTAAGGATGTCAGCTAGATTTTTAATTGTTGACAACCTTTATAAATTGTGATTTTTGAACAACAATTTTCGGATACTTATACGCGTCTAAGATCTTTGATTACTACAGACCAATTTTCTCTAGTGCAAGTGAGATACTCGCATTTATTCATAAAATGGAATGGATGGAGAGACCACTAGCTTTCACGATTCCCTCACTTACATCGTCAATCATATTAAAAGATTTATATTTACAGCTAGCAAGATTAGTAAACCTGTCAACTACATCCAAATTCTCACCATAAAACGTAGGGTCGAGTATTGAGTGATACTTAAATGCATTTTACATACAGAGTGTAAAAATATAATACAGAAATCCAAAGGGATGACTGGTAATCTATTCCAAGTAGCCTGGGCAGAATTTTGTCGTAAAATATTAATGCTATATTGTCTTCGTAGTCACAATTGACAAATCTACCGCCGCGGAGAACATGTATGCAAGTATCCTGAACGAATGGAAGTTTTCATTTTATAAATTCATATATCACAAAAATATCAGAAAGTTGATATCATTTACGGACACCACTGCTATTAATAAGTATGTGCAATTTTCCAATGTAAATCTTTATGATACCGGAAATTGTTGGGTAAAGAGCACATAATATTTGCATATATATTATTGGCACTCAAAATTTCGAAAAATATCTAATAGAAAATTGCAATCCACAGAATTAAATGCATTCTTAATATCCGAAAAGAGGGCTATTGTTTGAATGTGATAAACATGTCGCTCTACTCGAATTTACCTTGATTTAAAATTCTTATCTAAACCAAATAATACTAGCCAGAATCCAGCTTGTCCTTCTCTAGTTCTTCATTCACTTGAAGCACCGGGATGGCGTTAAAAATTGAAGCAATTAACATAGATACGACTGGAGTCAAGCTTATAACCCGGTGGTTAACGAACCAATTACAATTGCCTATTCTGATGAATGGGAAGGAAGTCGACTTGCTCAAATTTCCATATAGTAAGAAAGAGGATAGTTAACACCTACAAATTTTGTCGATTTCGTTCTCAAATAAAGTCGAAGGTATATTATCGAGGCCTGTGGCTTTGCCTTGGATAAGAGATAACCTTGAATTTTATGTTTACGTGTGATAGGTATACGAGATTAGAATTCTCTATTGTTGATACGAGCATACTTTTGTGGGTCAGAGGTAACGGAAGTGCCCATCATATTGATTTTGCTGTGTTCAGTCTATCTAACAAGACGACACGTTTTATCAGTTATCAAATTTTTGTTCCAATCAAGAATTTTTCGGTGACTTTTAATTTTCTTGAATCTGTCGTGCACAACATTCAAAACAAACATCTGCGGTTCCTGGTGCAAACGAATTTTTCGCATTACCAGTTTTTCTTGCTCAAAATGAGAAACCTCCAGATTTTTTAAAAGTTGGGATCTAATATCTGTATTAGTTTTAATATAAGACGAGATAACTGTAATTTAGCGCTTAGTTACGAGAATCTCCACAGACTTTTCATAAACCAAATGAATAATTATAATCTAACTGGCAATGCCAACAACAGTAGTTTCAGCATTGTGAATTAATGTTCTTACATTCATACATAGTATGTTAGAATTTTCTTCAAGATCAGAAAAAAAATTTTCTTCGAAAATCGTAATTATTTTCTAAGTCTGCCGAGGTCTATTTGACGTCTATTCTTATTTAGCTTTCCGTAAAAGGTAAGATATTATTAACAAAGGATAAGCAAACGATCCGAACTGACATATGTGTATGTTAACAAACGTCGGTCCTGAATGCCATCACGCCATCTATTACTAATTGTTATAAGATCTATTTGAGTCCGCATTCTGCCGCGAGCTCACGGCTTCATTTGGCGCAGCGCCTTACAATATTTCTGAAGTTTACTCTACATAAGTATAATCTATGCTACATGCAAATGTCAAAAATTCGCCCATCATTATCGTTGAACTTAAAGTGTATTTGCACCTAAGTTGCCTAAGCAGACAAATAAAGCATTCATGTAACACATAACAAAGATTATAACTAAAATTTTCTCTCTAGTAGTAGAGAACTTAGGTCGGAATCATCGACGCTAGATTTGTTGAGATTACATGCTGATAAAAGCTATCTGGATCTGATTTTATTAGTCGTCTTTAAGTATACCGCTGATAGTCGAACGTTTACTGGGGTCAATTCAATCAAACAAGCTTCAATTCCTTAGCTAAAGACAAAACCGACTGTCTATACACCAGAAGTTTTGTCTACGACGAAGTTTCATATTCTCCTTTGCGGATAACTACTACATTTATAATTATTTATCATATACTGAGTACATGGGAACAAATAAATTTAAGTAAGACCCGAATGTTCATACTGATTTTTACAGATTTTTCTACCGAGTTTGGTCTAATTTGTTACTAGGTACACAACACACAGAATTTTGCATAAATGCAATTCATTTTGAGTCACCGGAGCGTTATATACAACTAAAACGAATTTGTCAATAATTACTTTCTCAATAGACCTGAAGTGCATTTGAAATATCAACGATATCTCATTATGGGATACATTAATTTCACCTAGACAATTTTCAGTGATTTTAATTTGATTTAGAGGAATAACATTAAATACGTTGTCAGCATAAATTAGACATAGCAAAAGTCAGCAAACTATATTCATCCAATAGATCAATTTTCTTCTTTATTGGGTACTCTTCAAGTACTTGCTAAAAGTAACGGCAACTCGGATAAGTAAAGAGCCAAATTTAATTTGAAGTCTCGCTCTCGTTCACTTTGACACCTATGACGCACACTAAATTTAATTTCCAGATATATACCTATAATTGTTTTTTGGAAAGCTATTCACTCAGATGGGGCTAATTTAGCATCCATTAAAACCTGACAGTTCCGAGACCTGTTATTCCAGAATAGCCAGAATGCTACCTGTTAAATTTAAATTCATTTATATTTAGGTAGATAGATTTAAAATGATTATACCTTTTTAGTGTAAAGTAAATATTGCATAAAGCAGTAGAGGCAAATCATCATGTAGACCGATCTCATAGTTATTTGAAACTCGTTGTGTAATAGTTAGAATTTTATGCAATCTAAGCCCAAACCGAGTCACATTTGATTCAAAGCCTTGCATTCATTCACTGTGCCTTTCCTGCAGCAGGCTTCACGCAAACCTTAAATCTATCGAATTATGAATTTTGGTAAACGTTCCATCAGGCAGAGAATATTTTTCATCTCTATACATTTAAGACTATAATTAAATAATCTCAATCTGTCATAAAAGATCACATAAAACGTAACATGAAAAACGAATATACAATGGAAGTTAATTGTAGGGTAGTTATAAATATATATATATATATATATATATATATATATATATATATATATATATATATATATTAATACAAGCCAAATAGTCCATGAGGTTGCAGAAGCAATTTATCAAGTAGACACGATTCTTACATTTTATCAACTCGTCAAGTACATGCCAGAATTAAGCAGACCATAGATTCGAAATGGGACAAATTTGTTTTGGAAAATTAAATTCACACTTTGCGCCACCCCTGATAAATACTAATTACATGTTTAAAACGAATGCCACTTGTTGATTTTTCGTAGCTGTTACTTCAGGTGAAAAATATTTTGCAATCTTCCATTATGGAAAAGACACATTGGGTCCTGCAGAAGTTATATTAAAATGTATTTGAAAGACAAGATTTTGATTATGTTTATATATATATATTTATATATGCCAGTATAAACGAAGAATTTCGGGAAGCGGGAAAGACATTTCTCTAAGCAAATTCTCATTGAGGACCAATCAAACACATTTTAGAGTTAACCCAGACTACTGTTCGAATAGATTCATATATCAATCGGTGTCTGGCAGTCGTTCACTGCGCTACATTTGCCGCATAATTTATGGATCATATATATATATATATATATATATATATATATATATATATATATATATATATATATATATATATATATATATATCAACTTAGGTATTTTTGGTTAACTTTTGCTTCAAATGAAGCCTATTTCGCACTTCTTTCTACATTTACTACTAACTTATCATCCAGGACATGTCATTATGAAATTGACATCGTGGCACTTGAGGAAGTTAAAATGTGTAGAAGATAAATGGCGTAGTTTTGATCATATATCTGTTGTCAGCATAAATTTAACTGTGTGTTAAGTAGCAAAGGCAATTTATAAAGTACATTGTTTTCGATCTTACTCGGATAACGTCAGACAATCAGAATAAATTGTCGCGACCGGAAATAGAAACGGAGTAAACTTGCTTCAAATACTAGAATTCATCCACTGCCTTGACCCTACGTCATACTTCTTTGTAATTTGAGTATAAATATTAATTTATGATTTCGCATCGGAATTTACTTAAGGTAGAGCCTATTTGGCATTTTTAGACTTGAAGATCTTACTAATCACCTTCAATCCGTCATAGTAATACAGACGCCCTACTGACTGGTGAAGTTATAAAGTATTGATGCTTATTGACAGGATTATATATATAAATAAATTAAAAGTAAAATTAAAATAGAAAAATTAAGTGAAGACAAAAGTAAACAAAAGACAACTAATCAATAGTGTGCATCAGCTCCAGTTGAAGCTCAATGGCCGCTCATGCCTTTTCTGCTTGCATTAATTCCGCGGCAGATCTTGATCTGTAGAGCTTTGAATGTGACTAACTTATTTTTGTAATTGCATGTATTAATTACCTTAATTGCTACGTCTGGAGAACATACGTGCGAGGGTTCGACGATATGTAGCGAAATAGTATTCACCATTCGATTTAAAATAGGCAGTCAAATTGCAATGTTCTCTCGTTCGAGTATTTAACCGTCTGGTCGATCGACCTATGTATGTTGTTCGACAACTTCCGCATTGATGTTGGTAAATGATGTTTTAGGTCGACATTAATGGCTGTTTCCAATTAATTGCTGGAAAAGGCAAGTGTGTTACCACAAATAACTTCTCGTAGTTTAACTGCATTATATGCGCATGTTAATGCAGATACTACTGCCTTCTGGGCTGTGCCGGAAACGGCAACCCGCGTAAATTTTATTATGGCTCTCATTTCAATTGATGAGTGTCAAGTTCGATCGAATATGGTCAAATTGATTAATTACATTTTCTATTTTATCCCATGTTTAGTTTAAACTGCTCATATACATAGACTTAGGTGTGTATATAAAACAATTAGAAAATAAGATTTAAAAGAAACATGTTGCGCGACAGGGAATAAATCATTTACCTGATTATCGGATTGCGATCCGATTTGTTTGCATCCTTTGTTTGGGCATCTATAGACAGACCACAGTTAGGACGTGTCCTGTTGTAACTAATCGAGTGGTAAACCTCTCTAAAATAAATCTTAATGAGAAACAGCTGGAAATGCTTAATCGTGGTCTGAATACAGCTATCCAAATTGAGAAATCACCAAAAAATGAGATAATTACTGAGGCTGTTAAAACAGCACAATTCCTCTCAGACAAGGATAAAGTTAGGTTTGAATTAGACGTAGCCGCAGCTGTGCTAACGTACACAGATGCAAAATATAAACCAAATTATGAAATAAAAAGTCTCAGGAAAGAGTTAATAGCAAACAGTGTGATATGTTTGAAAGCAGACAAAGGAGGAGCGACGGTTCTGATGAATCAATCTGACTATAATGATAAAATGTATGAACAACTAGACAATATAGAGGTATACACTAAAATTAATAAAGATCCTACGGATAAGCTACAAGGAGAAGTTAAATTATTGGTCGATAACATGATTGCTGAAGTAGAATTAGATCAAGCGCATGGTAACGCTCTCATACAAAGAGATATAGTCGCTCCTATAGTGTACGGTTTAGTAAAGATACATAAACCAGGCAACCCTTTGAGAGTTATTGCTAATGTCTAACACTCTCCAACATATAAAATGTCTAAGTTTCTATGTCATAGAATAAAGAAATATTCGTACTTCTTAGACAATACTTTGATGAATTCATACCACTTGGTTCAGATTGTAGATAAATGTGAGCTTAATGAAAACGATAGATTGGGGTGTTTAGATGTGGTGTCAATGTACACCAATATACCAGTCCCTAAAGCACTAGACTATTTTCAGCGTTTCCTGGTTGATCATCCAGTAATATTGGAAGGAAGAAAAATGACGATAAGACACGTCATGGAGATGGTGTACGTATGTATGTCCTCCACTTATTTAAAATTTAGGAATGCATTTTATAAGCAGATTATAGATGTTCCAATGGGGCAACCACTATCGGTTCCAATAGCTAATATCTTCATGCATTACATGGAGAAGACTCTCTTAGATATAACGCCCCTAAATCCAAAATTGTATGTACGATATTTGGATGACATATTAGTTATTTGGAATCACGGGAAGGATCAACTGATAAATTTTTTAAACATAGCAAATCAGGTGAGCGAGCTTAAATTTAGAATTGAAAATGAATCATGTGGCGAATTACCATTTCTGGATGTCAAGTTAATTAGAAATGGTACAAAACTAGAACAGGATGTTTATAGGAAGGATACTTACTCAGGTATCCTTCTTAATTTCGATTCAAATCATCCATATAGAATGAAAATCGATATCTTAAAATCGATGATAATAAGAAGCTTAAGATTAACAGATAAAAAACATAGAGAGATTGAATTAGGTAGACTGCGAGAAATATTCAGTGCTAATGGGTATCCTCTAAAGTTAATTGAAGCAACTATAATGAGCGTTATAAGTAAATTTAATCATGACTGGAAGTACGTGAAGTCAAATAAATCAAAAGATGACCGGAGGGTAATGGTTATACCTGACTCTAAACTAAGTAGGAAAATCAAAATGGTAGCATCAAAATACAATATACGTACTATTTTAAAACAGACCCTTACCCTAGGTATTAAACTTCCCAACCAAAAGGAAAAAATAGAACCGTTAGACACATCAGGAGTATATGAAATTCCATGTAACGACTGTAACTTGATGTATGTGGGTGAAACCATGCGCCCAATTAAGGCTAGAAGAGGGGAACATAAAACCGCATGCAAGTATGCCCATGTTAATAGATCAGATCTTGCACGCCATACAGTAGAGACAGGACACACAATTAATTGGGATGGGTGCAGACGTATATCAATTTGTAGCCGTAGCAGATCGACTAGACTGATTAGAGAATCCATCGAAATTAAATCGAGAAATGACATAATAAATGAAACAGCCGTAGAAAAATCACTAGGTCCTATTTGGAATACAGCACTAAATAATGGTAGAAAACGAAGATTGCACGAATCAGAATCAGAATCAGAAACTCGCTCAAGTAAAAGAATAAGAACACTGGACTGATATTAACTTACAGAGGTGGAGAGTGAGTAATTCAATATCGCCTAATTTATTTTGATTATCTTATTATTTCATCCTTGATTACTTGTTATCTTATTTTATCTGTTATCTTACGTTCTGTTGTTAGTGTAGCACCTTTTAACAAACATTTATGTTTGCATCTTTCTTTATCAAACAATTTTCAACTTCTTTTACGATCCCCTTTTATTTTATTTTAACTATCTACCCTAGTAGAATACTTTTCCGTTTCTAACTTAATTTTGCTAACTCTAAATTATTTACTGTATTCACAGTATCTTGCCCCCTCCTCACCAGGATGCCACTCGTAATTACTTCATTTAGGATAGTACGTGTAAAAATAGGTCTGACGTGTGCGTTTAGGAAATGACAGTTATCATTTTAGTTTCATGTGAATTTCTGTTACACGTGCCGTGTAATTACATGTAACAGATTAGTTTCTCAGTCTTAAGCAAACGCTCACACACACTACACAAACACACAGATGTGGCATACGCTTATCTAGTGATTAGTCAGATGTTGCTAAATCGCTGTCATTTCACTGGGATGAGTGTACACGTGCAATAGTTGATTACTCCTCAATCAAAAACAAACGAGAATACATACACACAGGCATGGCGTACGCTTATCTAGTGAGTTGTCAGTAATTGTGACTAAATCACTGTAATCTCATTTCGAAGCGTGTACACATGCAGACACATACACAAACCAATTTGACATACACTTTCCTAGCATTTTATGCTTAAGAGATCTAACAACAAGTATAAATGGGGCAGTTTAAACTAATATTTCCACTTGACATATTGATTGTCAACTTATTATGTTGAGCTTTCCATTGAAAAAGATAACCGTATCTGGTAATCGAAAATTTTGGAGAAAAAATCAGGAAGACAGTGGATGCAAACAAATCGGATCGCAACCCGATAATCAGGTAAATTAGAGAGTAAAATTTGTCCAGTATACAATTTTATATATTACACTAAGTGGCAATTAGCATTTTTGGTAGAGCAGGATAAAATTTATGTGTAACTGTGACAAATTTTTTTAGCATAACCTGATTTACAAGAAAAATATTCTCTTAGTAAAAAGCATTTAAATTTATCGATATATCCTAGTGCCTGAATATAATATATAATATCCAGATATAGTTTATTTTGTCTATATTTTGTGTTCAAAACTAGTTTAAATTTGGCCCAAATTACCAACCGCATCTATTACGCATGGCTATAAATGTGTTTTATTTCTGTGATCACAAAATCTGTAGTTAAACATATTTGCGCCGGACGTCGGAGGCATTGTTAAAGGTGCAAAGCAGACTGCTGTGCCAACGCTGTTCACACACAAATATGAGGTTCGAATAAACCCTGCTTTCGAGGCAAACGACTCCACGATAACGTCATTACCAAATACTTACAGACAAACAACGATTAGAGTTCCTGGCGGCACGGTGGTGCCAGTACGACAGGGTGGCTATTTGGAATCAGACGAGCGTGAACAACTTCACCAACATCACGCAGTTAGTCCAAGTGCGTTGGGTTGGTTCTCGGGTCAGAACGGGACCAGTCTTGTACGAACTGGAGGCAGTGTTGATCCGTTACTGTTGACAGAAGCGGCGCGTCTCAGTTACGCCAACTATATGTCCAAAAGAAAGAGTAAGCTGCAGAATGGCGAATTTCAGTCAACCAATGCTGATGAAAATAAGTATCTGGTTACACCCGATCGAACGGTTGATCATCTGCGACAGGTTTGTAATGTCTGCCATAGATCAGTTGCCAAATAGCGCTATTTATTAATTGATAATTGTACTAGTTGTGAACATGTATGATTTCCTATAGAGTTTGAAATCGTAATATTTTCAGCTTTCTTTGCACTCATTTAAATTTATTTAACTTCTCAATTATTTACACTGTGACTGCTGCTAATCATTATCGAAAACAATTTAACTAAATTAAGATTAAAACTAATAATATTATACAAAATACCAAAAGAAATTACACATTGCGTCCTATTTCTATCAGAAACTACATACAACACAATAACGACTAATTTGTATCGGTCCAAAATTAATATGTAACACTAAAGTGATCAAATACCGCTCAAACCTTAGTAGGTTCACTCAAATTCAGTCTTTAAGCACAAAATCATTCATTCCTCTATTTGAATTTATTCCAAACATTGATAATTGTACAATATTGTTTTCAGTCCTTCTTTTCAAATGATTTATTAGAGAAATAGAACACAATATTTAACTTTGTTTAAGCATAAAATTGCAACAACCTATAAAATTTTCCAAATGTATACCTGTCCAGAATGTTCAAGTAAAGGAAGCTTAAATTTCTCGTTTAGCATTTCGGCTTTAATAATAATATTTTTGAATTTCATTTAATTTCATGAATTTGATGTTGAAATGCAAGCTTTCATAAAATTAACTGCACTCTCACCATATGCACAAATGTTTTTAAAAATATCAGATAAATCAACTGTATCTTTCTCATTTTCTCCTCAAATGAACATACAGATATATATATATATATATATATATATATATATATATATATATATATATATATATTGACTATTTATATAAAAGAAAAACAAACAAGAATTTATACGTGGAGAGAGTGTGAAATAAGGGAACAACCAATCAATTGCGTGCATCACCTCCAGTTCAAGCATTAACAAAACGGTTCTCGTATTTGATAATATTTCACTTCATCTTTGCATATGGGAAGTGTGTTTTAAATTTTATTAAAGCGCGCATTCCAAAAGTATCCCGGAAAAATACCAGATGAACATTTGACGTTCAAATGCAATTCACAAAGAGTTATTAGGGAGAGTGTATGATCATCTATGTGTTAAGCACTGACGCTTCGCAGGAGATTTGATGTGCAATGAAATCTGACAAGTTTGACGTACTCCACTATTCAACAGTTAAAAAAAGAAAAAGCAGGATTACAGGGAGAATTTGGTGCATATTTTTCGTATTGGATAAGCTAAGCCTTTTTAAGAGAATGCGAATTCTAATGTAGAAAGAACAAACAAAAATAACGACAACACTTAGAAATTAACATAAACCTTCGATTCTAGGTGTTGTTTCACCTATGACAAGTACAAATCGTTCAGTTAACGGTTGTATAACGGTGAAAGCGATATCGATTTTGAGACAGCACTGGAATTTCTGGTGGAACAATTAGCCTACATTGAATGTACAAGCACCGATTATGAAATCTATTTTAAGACTATATTAACTGATCAATCATCACATGCATTAACAAAGTGAAATTTAAATGCGCTTAAAGCTTGTAGCATAAATGCATATTTCAAAATACTAGGCAATGGTAAAGGCAAGGGTGGTGTTCCAACAGATGAATCTGGCAAAATACACAAAAGATAAAGAACGTATTGAGTGGTAAGCAGATAGAAATAAAAGAAATTATTATTTTAATTGATGCCGTTTTTGTTGAGAAAACCCGTTACACATATGCTCAGAAGGGTCAGCTTCTCTACATGAAAAATTTACGAAATGCAGCCACCACGAAACCCGTGAATATGGTATTAAAATGAATTTCTATATGGTTGTGCAATTATTGGTTGCGCTTTCGGTAACAATGATTAGTTAAATCAGTGGTTAGAGCCAAAGTCTCCTAAGAACACGTTCCTAGGTCCAAGGCCTTTCTGCAGCGAATTCTGGACAGTTATTGAAGAGTTCACAATAAGAAAGAAACCGGTTGTGTTGATCAGTTGCCTTTTCTTTAATATACGATGCTTAGTTTATACTGGCAAGTATCTGTATATAATGTGACTTGTGTTTACATCAAGATCGCAAATTTGATTTGAATATATATTATCACCGCTCGCACAATAAATGGTCTTATAATTATATAGACACACAAATATATTTATACTAGGAGACCAAAATTATCATTAGTCAATAATCTTTTCATGCAACTGCTAAATGTTTATTCCGTATACTGGAACAATTGTGCAAACTATTTCGTAATTAATAGGCTGCCGATTACTTTGAGGTTGCTAACAGAGTTCAAGGTATAAAAGTTAAAAATAGATTATGGTGTCGTATAATGTGACATCTTTGTTTACAAATGTTACAATTGATGAAACTATTGACAGTTTGATTCAAGGTGTTGGTTTAAAAAAAATTAACCTATTCCTGTCCCGCATCATACTCTGAGCAAACAAATGTACAGACTCGTTTAAATGGAATTTTTAATAAATAAGCTGATTCTGTTGCAAAGGGAAGCCCCTGTTTCAAGTGTTAACTGAGAATTTCTTAAGAAAAATAAATGTGCACAAATTATAGATTATGTCGATAATAACTTACGTGTTATAAAACCAGGTCGTAATCATGAACATTAAATCAATGTTACAATAAAGCGCATAAAATCATCAGTTTCACGTCAAAGCATGAGAATGACGATCGTCTACTGTTCTTGAATGTACCAATAAAGTAATATGTTGATAGTAAGTTCACCAGTACAATCTAGCGTAAACAAATTTAATTTCCATAGTGTAATCATTATAGCAGTTTGTGCGGTTTAAATATACAATGTCAACAGTTCGCGGTTGTTTTTTAATATTTTGAAGATCGGTTAGTCGAGATGGAAAAATATTACGAATATACGTGATCACATAATTTTTACATTTGTTTGAGTTAATTTTAAAATTGCGAATCAAAAGAACATACGTGTTTAATACCAGAAAAGAAATCAATTAACCTAAACATCTGATTTAAAAGGGACGCTGTTTCCCGTACCATAAAGAAAAAAGACGAAGAGGCATTACCATGCACAATTAATGCAGCTAAACTAAGAATGCTTTTTCAGGTAATATAATTTCCTTTGACTGCTATTAAAGATAAACAGCCATTGATCTCGTCCTCAAATATTATTAATCAATATAAATATGCAAGTTATCCATCAACTTACGTAAGGCGAACAACCAGACAGTAAACATTTCAAATGAAATAACATTGTAATTTAAATGCCCGTTTCAAATCAAACGGTAAATGCACCTCTGCAATTGCGCAAAAATCGTTAAAACCTCATTCGTATTTTCTACAGACGAATATTTTAAGATAATTAATAAATGCAAAAACAGAAAGGAGTCAGCCAAATACGAATCTTTATGGATAATCAAATTTCAGCCGGATATATGCAAACAGAAGACGCATTTTTGGGCATTGAGCTAGAACTGGAGGTGATGCATGCAATTGATAAGTTGTTCTCTTGCTTCACACTCTCTACACGCTTAAATTTTTCTATTTTGTTTGTCCCTTTCAATATATATATATATATATATATATATATATATATATATATATATATATATATATATATAAGATTTTAATTTATAGAAAGTTACGAAGAATATGAGAAAGAAATTGTTCTTGGGTCTGGTAAAATTTAATTCTTTTGCACATTGAATAGGTACCATGAAACAATTATTACTTTCGCTTGTATTGCGCACAAATATTATTGAAATGAAAGCTGCAAATATGTTTTTATTATTATGGAATAGAAAATGGTAAATTTGAAATTTTCTCCACAAACAATGCTTAAGAAGCAAATATAGGTGAACGATTGTCTCAATTTTATTTATATTATAATTGCATTTCTTTTATTCAAGTTTGCGAGTTTGTTATAAACAGAAATCCTATTTTAATTAACCAGTCGCACAATAAAGCAAAACTATTGGCATTCACATGCACTGACGTGTTCGACTGTCCACGATCATATTCAGATTATGTCGGCAAACCGACTAACGCGAATTTAGCCGCAATGTATTTTAAGCCATTGGAAATCAGATATGCGGCTGGTAACTCCAATTATCTCGTGTAAAATTTACTTAGCTAAAATATAGGCTGTAACTATACTCAGCTGTACGAACATAACGTTTTACAGCTTTCGGCACACTTAAATCAATAATAGCTTAATTATATATGCATTTTAGGTTGCTCTTCAGTAAATAAATTACAGTCGTGCTCAGTTTATGATCATGCAAGTTCAAAACGCGTGAGTACATTTGACTGAAGCTAGGTTCGCTAAGTTATACGACGGATATAAACGTGCTTGGTGATTGACTAATTAGACTAAGCTTATTAAATATTTGATTTCACTAACTGCACAGCCAGATTTTGAGAAAATGATTCGTAGAATTTTCTCAGAATTAACTGAGTGTGTTATCAAACAGGACAACTAATCTTTCTTTTAATTTATTTTTAAAGTCCACTCTGAAATATTTGTCAACACTGTATCGTAAATATACTTTAAACTTCGTCTAATAAAGGCTACCAAACATATTTGATATATTCTGTTCCTAAATATAAATTTTCTTTGCGTCACCGATTCTATCTTTGCGTTTAAATTTTTACCCATTATTATATAAAAATAATTTAATACGCATTCTGCATACCTAAAATAATATTTACTGCCAACCACTTTTAAAGGTCAAGAGAATAAAACAAGAATATGCTGCACGAAATGCACTTTAAGATAACTTTATAAAATTCGCTGCATATTTATATTTAAACTTGATGTAATGCCCATTAATGCAGTGGCATTTAAAACAGAATAAATGAATTTAATTAAATAATAGTTATTCCCCTGTATCATTTTTATTGACAAAGCACGTAGGATATTTATTCTTAAAACAAAAAAATCAGAATTACTGATGTGTATTTAGAAACACTTAAAATAACACAAAGGCGCTTTCATTAAATTAGATCAAACGATTTACAGGATGAATAAACAAAAAATGTGTTTAAATAAACAAAGCAGCCCGAATATATATCACACACATATTTATATCAGTAAAAAATCTCCAATAAAGAAATAACGTAACTGATCACCATTTAATTTTGACCTTGAAAAGCACCGTAATAATGTAACTGCACGAAAAAATTTTTTTGCACATTTCTGGACAACGTCGATTAATTAAAATCACTTCCGAATATGGAAATATACTAAAAAAATTATCCTTAATTAAAGCCTAAAAGTTCTACGTTCTCGTGCCGCAATTTTCACAAAATCAAACACATTTAGCTATTGACATACTTGCATAACCTATCTTATATTGCACCAAACAAATTGGTATCTGCTCAGAAAAGCAAAAATTCATTCTTCTACTTCATCTGTCTTCATCTCATTGTCCACAGGAATAATACTTATTGCTGATAAATTTAGAGGTAGATTGCAGTGAAATTTTGTCTTTCGTACTATATCCAGGAAGTTTGCTGGTAGATGATATCAAAACAAAGTCAGCTGTAAAATATGTAAAATCAAAAGTGGAAATAAAAACATCTTTAAAGCGTTACATTGCCTCTTTACGTTTATATTTTATGTAAATATACAATTGCAGCAGGTTGGACTGTTCAGACATGCCGAAAACATAAAACAGGGTAATTTGAACACAAGCACCTGGAAAGCATGCCTCACCGTAGTTGCAGAAAAACGGCATTCCGTTGAGATTAATCGCTCCTTTGACAAATACGCCAAAGCACGAATTGAAGCCGCTGAGAAATTACTTTCTCATTAACTGCTTGAAAGGTTTCTTCGAACTTTTCAAGAAAATAGGCAAATAGTATTTTCCAAATTATTCTATTTTTTCGTTCGACATTTTGGTCATTATTTACTTTTTTCCATTAAAAGTAAACTATGATTATGTCCGAGATAATTTACCAAATTTTAATCTAAGTGAAACGCAGTTGGAAAGATTGTCTTTTGTAATGCTGTTCGTATATTCCATTCAATTTTCAATAGTTCACGATAAACACAGTATGATGGTTTGCGAATGGTATCTATTTTGTCCTCCTTCACAGACAACATTATTACGTAATTATGTATTAGGTGTGCGAACCTAGTAACAAATTAGTTCAGTTGTGACCAGAAGGATAAACCAAAGGCAGCATGAACAGAAAGTATAATCTCATGCACATTCGTTTCGTGCTTACTGGCGACTCATCAGTAGGAGCCGGTATTACGCCCTTTAACCACTATATATTTGGTAGAAGAATGTGGAATAATAGGACGGTACAATCTCCTAGACTAATGTGTAAACCTGCAATATTAAAGCTAACATCATATAAAAGTCTACGACAATGCGACTTCAACGCTAACTCACACTATACAATATATATACCGAGTCTGTAAAGGATAATTAACATTCATGGCTATTGTAAAGTTAGTAACCGATACCAACATTATTGTACCGAAAAAGGTACATGGTACTAACACTATGGTTACCGAGTCGGTACATGATACCAACCTGATGGATTTCAATTTATGCTATAGTTCACCGAAATTGAGAATTACAACAATTTCCGAACACCTGTTACTCCAGTTAAACCATACATTCTGACCTTCATCGATATCAGTTATCACATTTCGCGGTAAGCATGACATCATTCAATTCAATATATAACAGCTAATATAAATGCAAGTATGTATTAGGTGTTGCGAACCTAGTAACAAATTAGTTCAGTTGTGACCAGAAGGATAAACCAAAGACAGCATGAACGAAAGTATAATCTCATGCATCTGTTTCTGTGCTTACTGGCGACTCATAACGTTGGAAAGAGTTGTTGAAAGAGGAACTTTACTATATTTATAAAGTAAACTATACAAACGTTATATGATATATATATATATTTATATATATATATACATATATATATATATTTGGTCTGCGATAGTCAGTTTGTAAACCTGATAACTGCTTAATATATTCAATGAATGACATCCTATTATTATATTTAACATAGAGCACGAATAGAATGAAACTCTAGCACTGCTTGATGAGTTGCTCAAATGTAGAACTGATGGAACATTGTGAGATCAGTTTTCTATAAGAAAACGTGGACAGCGCAATATTTACATTTAAGCAGTTACTGCCCATTGAGTTCGAAATCCGTCTGTCAAGAAATTATGTACTCGGAAATTGCGTGTTTGTTCGCCAGACAGTTGCAGACTGAATTGTAACGTGTACGTATTACTCTTTTCGTTAATGGCAACTAATCACGTTTTATAGTTTATTCTAAACATATTGAGTGTTTGTGCTGTTGATATCAAATCGGTATATATTCATTTAGAATACAAATTTTACGAGACAATGATGCGCAAAACAGTTATTTAGAGTACAACTTTGACGTTTACTTATTTCGCAGCTGAAAGTATTTTGTTAATAGTCATCTATTTGCTAACCAAACTTTCGCAGTAATCTGCATCTAACGATTTCTATAACATGAATTTTTTCTGTGGATAACAATATGCAAACAGATTTACATGAAGATCTAATTCAAACTTATCGAAACCGATACAAACTTGGTTTGATCATAAGATTGGTGTTTCTCTTACGCATATTACTTAATATGTTTTGACTGAAGTCCAGATGTTTTAGAATGCTTCGTTATTTGGATGTGATTTAAATTATTCGACGTTGTCCAGAATTGCGTAAACATAAATAATTGGATCGTATACTGGCATTAAAATAGGACTTTCCAAGCCCAGCAAGAAATTGTTCTTAAATTAGTTTCTTCCTTTTTGGACATATGGACTGTTATACCTTTCTAGCTTACTCTTTGATTTGGACTGGTTTTTCTATTTGAACGCAAAATTTTTGTTTATTTCTCCAGCAAATGATTGGGTAAGATAGAATTAAAGCACTGCTACGTAATCTAAATTTTTAAAATTCATGTCGAGTAATATGTTTTCATGTAGTTGAAGGATGAGCATCTTTTTATAAGGCAAATTTAGAAAAATTTCAAAGAAAAATCAAAATATATGGTTTTCCATGTGTTTTGTAGGTGTGTTTGTCATAGAACATCTATTATTACTATATTATTATATATATATTATTATTATTACATATTATTATTATTTATTATATATATTATTATTTTTTTATTATTATTATTATTTTTACATTTTCGCTTCATTGAATTGTTAAATCTACATGAGTTTGGTGCTCATATTCCTTCGTTCATATTCGAACCCTACATGAAGATGATTTGAAAATTACATAAATAAATTTTGTGATTTTGATATAAAAAACTGACCATTTTGTACACACATTTGTCATTATAAACTAAGAATTTTAAGGTGTAGAAAAGGCAATTCATCGAGTAGACCGGTTTCGTCCTTATTGGTAACTCATCACGTACTATCCAGAGTGTCTCGCGGACAGGTCACGAACCTGCGAAAGTCTGGTTTGGAATCCGTTGCTCTAACCACTGAACAAACTTGAATAAAGTAATTGTTATCAGCACCCGCGCACACAATCTTCGTTTAATTGTATTTATTATTACAATAGCATTTCTTCATGTAGCGTGGTGTCTCTTGTATAATGACAAATCTGGGATGGTTAGTTGTAACTTCAGTGCTAAAAGAAAGGTATATAGGCTTCACTTAAAAGAAAGACTAACAAAGATACATTAGTAGGTATATAACTGAAATTTTTGTGTAGTTTGCGGCAGGGTGGCTTAGTGATTAGAGCAACATAAGACTAAGCAGACGTGTTCAGTTTCGAGCCCTGTCCGCGACAAGTTCTGACCAGTACGTTATGAGTCTCCAATAAGGACGAAACCGGTCTCCTTTTCTACACTATACAATTATTTGTTTATACTGAAAAAATTATATACTTAAAGGGCTAGGTGTTTATATCAAGATCGCAGCCTTGATTAAAATAAATGTTGCCACCGCACCGCGCAACCCATTTCTGTTTAATTATAAGAATGTTCATTTCACTACCACTTCACCATGCAAATATCAGAACACGACAGAAAACTATTTGGCAAAAATCAAATGTTTTCTTGTAACTGATAATGAAAGGAACAGGATATGACGCCTTCGTTAGGGAAACATACATTTAAATTTCGACTGTTTTGATCTGCATTGCTTTTTGCCCAACGTGCCAGATTTTAATTTGCAATTTTGGTAGCATCATCAGGATGCGTAATCCAATGTACCCTTGCTTCAGTTTTGTACCTCTTCCGCTACTAGGCAGAAGCCGTACATTACATGCAATTTTCAGTTTAAAAAATATTCCATATTCACACAGGCTTGTCTGATTTTGCGCAAAATGCCATATTTGTTATTGGACAACTTCAATGCGTTTAATCCGTGGTTATGTTCAACATTGTTATAGTTTGAACTGTAATTAATTGAAATATAATTATTTTTAAATATTTCTAAATCAGAATAGAGAGTGCACTATGTACTTAAATGTTGAATCTTTTTGTGCAGTGCTGTCCTTCTTGTTGTGTATTTGACCGCATTTTTCTTGTACGGACAATTGATAGCACTCTTAGATCGGTAAAATCTTGAATGTTGTAAATTTTCAGGTGCTCTGATTATTGGCCTTGATTGATGGGTTCTCATTTGTCCTTTCTTTTTAAGCATTCCATCAGCTGATTGTCTGAAAATGACATTGGAAAAAGATTTTCTACTCTTCTTTTTCCAAATTTTCGGGTCTTAATTTCCAGGCCCACCTTCAGGGTTGACAAAATACGCACAGTAATAAAACACAACTTGTGGCAAATGTGGTATCCTCATTCAAGACAGATAAATTTATATTTATTTTAATTCCAAAAGTATTTTTTATTGTCTTCCTAATTTCCGGTCTTCAAACCTAGTGTGCAATACTCAAATGTATGCAAAAACTTAGCCCTGCCCCCCTCCCCGCACACAACCACCTATAAACACATGTGTATTCTACTAAAGTGAGATTTATCGAATAACTATAAGCAAACCTAATGGATTGACATACATGCCTATCCATGATTTATATATTTTTTTTAATTGCTGTTTCGGACGCATAGAAGGATCAACAAAATTTTGATTTCAATATTGCAGTAATCCTCAAATACCCCAGTTTACCATATCTCATCCTGTTTGCTATAGATTATAGACAGAGAGAGAGAGAGAGGTTAATGAAACTGTTGAAAGAATACATAGTTTTATTCTTTCGTCTGGACAAGACCGAATACGCTGCCTACACTACTCACAAAAATTTTGTCGACTATATAGATTTGGCTGCGAAACAAAGCATTCGATTTATTAAAGTTTTTGTATGACGATAGCAATTAAGTGGCCTAGTGGCTTTTTCGTCTACTACTCAGCAGTCCATCGCAAGTAAAATACCTCCCTGAAAAGACCTATGGTGTAGACTTTTAAATTTATTTGGTTTCGACTAATTTTATGCTCGTATACACCGTGTAGGAGAAGTGCGTTAGTTCAGCTTGCAGTGAATATTTGTATTAATTTTAATCAAGGTTGCGATCTGGATATAAACCTTTAACCCATTGTGTACAAACATTTGTCAGTATATACTAAACATTTTATAATTTAGAAAAGACAATTCATTCATTAATCTGGTTTCGTCTTTATTGGGACCTCATCACGTACTGTGGAGAAATTTCCACGGACAGGGCTCGAACCCACGCACGTCTGCTTCAGAATCTGGTTCTCTAACCACAAAAATACTCTGCCACACACTACTTACAAATTTTAATTGTATACTAATTAATGTTTCTATGTTAAATTTTTCTTTAAGTTGAGATTGTATTGCGTCTCTTTATATCTAAATTTCCAACTAACCACCGCCAATCTCGCATTATAGAACAGACACCATGCCACCTGGGGGTGTATTATTGAATTGAATATTTATATACTTAAATAGCAAGATTTCAATCTTGATTAAAATTAATTGTTATCATCGCCCGCGCAACCAATGTTTATTTAATCATATAAAAGTCTTATTATATTAATTAGTATTTTTGTTTGTATTCTACTATACTTTTCGTTGCTTCAAGTCAGGAACCTTTTACATACTTTTGTAGATCACACTAAATTACATTAATCCATCATCGATTGCGCCGGGAGTGATAATATTTCATTAAATCAAGTTTGCGAGCAGTGAGTTAGCATCAATCCTATTAAGTTTAGCATTTCGAACAGTACGGCAAAACTACAGTTAGTTGCACGTACTGACTATCTGAGCCTGACGGAAAACTGGCCAGCGAAGATCAAAAAACATTATATATATATATATATATATATATATATATATATATATATATATATATAAGGAAATAAATATTAGTTATGCTGCTCTCACATATAAAATATCCGCATATATTGTATTTGATTGAAAACATCAGCTTTCTAATTTCTGTGCAATCACAAGCATTGCATTTCAGCAGCTTTCCTCATATGGTTATAAATTATACATTTAAACAGTTGTTGATTGCACGGCTGTTTATAACAACTATTTTAATGAAATTTGCGTGATTGAAGCAAGCACAGAACCCATTCTATTTAATCAGTCGAACAATATTGCAAAACTAACGCTAGTCGCACGTACGGACGCGTTATTAAATTCCATGATCAAATTGAATAGCGAGATTCAAACCTCAATACATATATGTACCAAGGACACGCTCTTTCGTCGATACAACAGATGATTTTCCCCAAGGAAGCCTAGCAGACGCCACACTCATATTCTGGGCTTTACTTAAATTTTTTAAATTCAGTGAATTACGGGCAAGATATATTTTATTATTGATTTAAAGGGATAACTGGCTACATAGAAAACAATCTTGCTGAGTAAATTACAGGGAAGTATTTCTAAATTGGCAAAAATTATCAAGTCCTTAAAACCTTTGTACCCCAATTTCTTACAAATGTCTCAAGTTTATTAATAAATTTTAGACAGGGACGCGAATGATAAACTGATTTTGTACTTCCAATAGTCTCAATACATTTGGGCCAAATAAATGTAAATTGCTTTTGTCTCTAAATATGGTTGTTACCATTATCTCTTTTAATTTAAGCAGTAATTAAGAATGCTACGTGATTACTGCTGGACCTTTGGCCATTAGGACGACTTGTGTTTCCACGCTTGTTTCTGTACTAACGATAACGATATGTTAAGAGTCCCTGTTGCGAGCAGTTTGTCAGTTTGTGGTGCATTATTGCAATGGCCCGCTCTCTGTAACGGTTTGTCAACGCTGAATCAATTATATAAACATGCTTATTTCTTATGCTGTATAACCACATCAATAGGTTTCACTGAAAATGTTGACCGATTAAGTTAATGACTAAATATTCGATCTTTGAAATATTCCTTTATATAAAACTATTTTAAACGGCGAAACAGGATTTTCATAGTTATTTATTTAAATCTTAGAATCCTGATAACAAATGCAAAATTCCAAGCATTTAATATTAAAATGAAATGATAGTGTGTTATATTCACATTAATATTTTGACACGATATAAAGAATTTTTGTATAACGATTATGTTTCATATATATATATATATATATATATATATATATATATATATATGTATATATATATATATATATGTATATATATATATATATATATATATATATATATATATATAATTCTTTAGTCGGTATAAATAATGAACGTGTAAATAAAAATAGTCTAAGAGCCTCCAATTCCAAATAAAAACTTTCATTATCAAGATATTCTGTTTAACGAATAAGCATTTTACTGATTTTATTCGACAACAGGTCTTAGGCGTTATGCAACATCACGATGCAGTTACTGGAACTGAGAAACAACACGTTGCCTTCGACTACGCTGAAAGGATTTCCGACAGCAGTCGTGATACAGAGTTTGTTGTCGGTCAAACAATGCGGAAGCTGACGCCACATTTTGACATGGTCACTGACGGTCAACTAGAGTTCTGCAACCTCTTGAACATAAGTGTATGTGAGCCGACGTCTGGCTGGCAGCCCTACGTCACTAACTCAACATCTGACTTGGGACGTAGGTGGAAGTTTAGAAAAAACTAATTTTAATATAACGATTAGAAAGTTTACATCCTTATTGATTTCGCGGTTAATCATAACTGTGTTTGAGAATTTTCTCATCAATACACATAAACGTCATTGTAATCAAGTCGAAACATTGTCAGCCAAACAAGTATTGAGACTAACCTATGTAATTAGATATATCTTTTTTTAAGTAAAGTATGATAGCAGGAATTGTTTTTATATGTAAATTATCAATATAAGCTAGATAATAGATAGAACAGAAAATAAAATTCCGCTAGCAGACTAGCTTCTTTCTAATGATACCATTATCAAATACTTGTAAGCTTTTAAAAGTCGTAATTTAGGCAAACAGGTCTTTGTTTCGGTCTTTCAACAAATTAACAACACCACTAAAGCCACGAATCAAGTGCAAGTTTAAATTTAATGTCAATTTATGCTTTTGTTCAGTCTTGCTTTCAACAGGAGCCTATTAACTATTGCTTTTGAGCCCCGGCCAAGACAATTCTTTTAAGTAATAGTAGGTACGGAACCGGTCTAAATGATTACTTTCATTTGCTATGTTATTCAATTGTTTGCTTAGATTGACATGATATATGGCGTAAAATCATGGCAATATACTTTATTCCAAATGAATTTACCCAAAATGGCATAAATCTGCTAACAATGAGAGATCGAAATCTGTTTGTTGGAACTTTGGATCAAAAACTATACAAAGTTGGCTCCAAATGATGAAAAGACTAAGCAAAGAACATGTGTTAGGGTAATACTGAAAATTGCCTGTAGTGGGTTACGTAGCTTTACAATTAAACATTAATTGATTGCGCGGGTGGTGGTAACAATCCTTTTAAACAAGTTTGCGAACTTGACGTAAACACCAATCACATTTTATTTAACCAGTTTTCGAACAACATAGCAAATGTGCGTGCGAATGGCGGTAGTTTTGCTATGTTGTTCGAAGAGTGGCTAAATAAATTGGCATTTGGTTACTTAGCTGTTGCAGATGATAAAGTTCGAGGATAAAGCAAATTTGTCCTAGTTTGAGCCCCAGCTGCAACAATTCTCAACAATGTTTAACCCGGTCTACAAATTGGACTAACTTTATCGTCTTACGTATTTTAAGCTTATACGGATAATATATATATATATATATATATATATATATATATATATATATATATATATAAAACCAAGGTATAATTTCTGCATCAGTGAGCCCTATCCAAAAGATTATTTTCCAAATAATGCATAAAAGATATTCTGCTATTGGACCGAAAAAGGTTGTCCTATTGAGTAGTTTCGTGCGTTTATGAGTATATATATATATATATATATATATGCTATCTATCCAATCCCAACTGTACATTTCGCTGTAACCATTAGATGAAGAAGTACAACGAATCCAGAATAATGACTGTAGATACTGGTAGAAATAAGATTTAGTAATAAATACTATTCCATGAAATAAGTGTTGTTCTCATATTTTTAAAAATGGTTAAAATTGTAACGATATATTTTTTTATATGCGTATATATAATTCAATTATCTGCTGTTAATAATTTTCAATTTTTCTTTAGTGAGAACTATACAAAGTGAAGGCGCGTAAATGCATTTAAATGAGATCTGTTTTTTTTAATTTATGCGTTTGATTGTGGCTAAAATATGTAAACTTGTGCCAACTTATTAATAACATACGTATTTATATGGGCGCCCTAATGTCCTGCTGTGCAAATATTTCATCCAGCAAGTTGTTTTAGCTGAAATTTTTTTTTGCGAAACTGGATTAATCGAAATTACCTGATCCGCGTTTTGACTAACGCAGTAATGATTCCAGTTGTTTTCTTTATTGAGTAAATTATTTCCGCTGCCTTTATCGGCAGCCTTCTTTAATTGGTCTATCATAATAAATTTTATAAAATAAACTGATGAAGCAAGCGCGATATTTCCTCTGGCCATATCATTTTTATTTCAGACTGATCTTTCCGTAACTTTTATAATCAACTAACTAAGTAAGACTAGAGTAGCTGAGTAAGTATTAATTATTTCCATGCTTCAGACTAATTGTTTTATACACTCTTTGTGAAATGATGTAACTAGGATTGTCCTCACATTTTCGAGTAGGGGAGACCAATAAATGAGAAACACTCATCATAACCACATTCCATTGTCAATGATACAAAGAGAAATACGAGTGACCAATGTGCGTGTTAAATTTCAAATCAAACCACCCAGGTTGTACTCTGGATAGGCTTGTTAATAACAGTTATTGTCATATAATTAAATAGGCGTACGTCACGCCAGTTCATGTGTATGTGTATCATAGCTTAAAATATTCAGTTAAACATAATTAATACACATGTACGTATATCCAAATGAAACTGCAGACAATAGACTAATTTACTCTTTGCACGCGTCAGACTAATTATTTAGTCGAAACATTTACAACGCTGTATTATTAGAAAGATTTAAATAGGTTGAGGGGGGTTAAAAGACACAAAAATCCTATTCATAAAACTAAAAAGCTTTATTAAGATATGAAAAAATAAGTGGTGGTCAGATAAAAAAATTTGAAAATTATTTAAATAAAGAAGAAGCAGTATATGGAATGTAGATAGAAGCCCCTTAATAAGCGTTCAAATCACTAAGAGTTTGAAAATCAAACGAATAATTAAGGGTGAAATATTGAAAGACTATATTCTCAATAATTGATTAGCAATTAATTAAATAATAAGCCAGTCTTAACCCGATGTTCTTAATCTTTTACTGGAGCTAGCTTCAGTTTCGAAATTATGCAATCGTCTTTTCCTGTCATTAGCTAATGTGGTAATCCAAATCCAAACTAACGATTTGTCAACTGCTGTTTCATTCTGAAATCCTTCTCGTCACTATATTACGATTACATATAGGTATGCGTTTGCAATCATCCCTGTTAATAGATTATCCAATCTCAGCTACATGACGTGCAAGATCAGATTTAGCAATATGTCCATACTTACATGCAGTTTATGTTCACCTCATCTTAAATTGATTGGACGCATTGGCTCACCAACATACATGAGACTACAGTCATTACATAGGATTTCATACACTCCTGATGTTTCCCAGGGGTCAATCTATTCTTTTTTGTTAGGTAATATAGTACCTAGTGTAAGGGACTTTTTTAAAACGGTACTCATATTGTATTTTATAGCTATTATTTCTACTTTCCTACTTAATGTAGAGTCCGGTAATAACATGACCTCAAATTAGGATTAATTTTTCTTACGACATCTATCATTGCGCATCCATTAAATAAAGAGGATAACCATTAACCTTAAAAATATCACACAGTTTAACTCATTCTAACATCCTATGCTTTATATCTGTTAATCTAGAGCTTCTTAATGCTAATAACTTTAAGATACCGACTTTCATACGATACGGGTGATTGGACTTGAACTTAAGTAGGAATAAGTATACTGCCTTTAATTATCTCTTCCGAATTTATGACAATTTCTAACTAATGTTCATCCATAATTGGTAGTTCACCTCATGATTCCCTTTAATGAGTAAAATGAATTTCACTCATTGGATTCGCTAAATTTAAGAAAATTACCATTTCATTGTCACCATGGTTCCACCATGGTCATCCAAAAAACCAAGGTATAATTTCGGTATCATTGGAGTCTTATTCAAACGATTATTTTCCAAATAATGCATAAAGATGTTTGCTATTGGGAGCGAAAAATTTGTCCTATGGGAGTAGCTCAAATGTGTTTATAAAATTCTTTCCAAAACTAAAAATAAGTATAGGACATACATATACACATCATCTTCATGACGTGTCCAATCGTCATTTTGCTTCCTTTCAATATTAAGTGGTGATCAACTAGAACGCATCGAAAACAATCCAGAGCCTCAGGTACCGGTATATTCGTGTATATAGATACTACATCTAAGCTTACTAATCTATCCTTTTAATCTAGTACACATTAATCAACAATTTCAACCAACTGATATGAGTTTTACCATGTATGATCTTTAGAAATAGGAATATTATCTTACTCTTTGAGGTAAAAACTTAGAAAATTTTATATGTTGGAGAGTGTTGGACATTCACAATAATTCTTAATGGATTACTAGACGTATACACTTTAACTAAACCATACATTCTGTGTGCAACATTATCTCTTTGTATGAGAGTGTTATCATGCGTCGAATCAAATTCATCGCTAGCAATCATATTACTGATTAATAAGTGTACTTGTCTTTGTAAACTATCCGTTGGGTATTTTGTGATTTTAGTGTATACTTCAGCATTACTTAACTGTTCTAACATTTTATTACTACAATCGGATTGACTCGTATTAACTGTAGCTCATCTTTTATCCGCTTCAAGACATATAAAATTATATGACAGCCTCTGTTACTACCTCATTTCTAACCGATCTTTCATTATGAATGTCCATGTTTAAACACAGTTGTGTAGTTTAACTTGAACCCTTTTAAGATTTACTGTTGATTTTTGTACTGGATACGTTAAATTACTAATTTCTTGGGTTCTACAAAATTCCCAAATCAGCTAGTTTCCTATCATGTCTAACTCTAACTTTCTATTAAGGGCTTTATAACTAAAATCCTCAATACATTTAAAAACATATGCGTGCAAAATGAAGTTAGCATCGAACTTAATTTAATTTTCTCTTTAAAAAGTATAATTTTTGGTTTTTTAAATCACGAATCAAAATGTCCATATTATTTATAAAAATGTCATGCTTAGGAGACATACCACACGCATTTAACTTAACATTTAATTTAAAACGAAAACATTTAGGAATAAAATCATGTTTTAAACAATTTTTTAGAAAGGAAATATTTGACACTTGCCTCACAAGTTCTTTCTTATTCCGAGTATCTTTATTACATCATTTGACGAACCTTTAGTTATAATTCCATGCTAAATGTTCCTTAAATTAAAAATTTTTTTGCGAAACTGAATTAATCGAAATTATCTGATCTGCGCTTTGATTAATGCAGTAATGATTCCAGTTGTTTTCTTTCTTGAGCAAAATATTTTGATTGTCGTTATCGGCAGCCTTCTTCAATTGCAACATCCTCATCAGTTTTAGCGTTTCTCCGCAGGTTAGATCTGATGACTGTTTGTCCAAATTTTTAATAGTTCATTCAATAATTTTTAATTCTCTTACAAAGAAGTGTTCTAAATTACAGCTCTGTCCATAAAGAACGCGGGTGGAGGCGTCTTCATCTCGGTTTATAATCCGCTTAATTGGGCGCTCTCGTCTGCATGGATTCGAGTGCCTGTCTATATCGAGAACATGGACGCGTCAGCCGTTACTGTAAACGTAACGGATCAACGCATTTTGCATTATCACAAAGTGTACAACCGTGAGGCTAGAATTCATGGTCGAGCAATTCATCAACGATTCAATTATAGCGCAAATCTTCCTTACCAATTGGTTCCGATTTCAACAAGAACAGCGGCCATTCCTGAACGACATACATTTCAACAAGCATCAAATATGGAGTTGGTCTTCAATACGGGAGCACTTGGCATCAAGCTGCCGCCAGTCGGTTACGCTACGTTTATGATTCAAATCTCGCCAAAGGAAAACGAATCTCGATCTAGTCATGCAACCTATGGAGATTCACATTCACAAGTCGATGATAATCCCAGTTCTAATTGTAGAATTCTAACGGAAACCCAAGCCAAGAGGCGCGAGTCAAGAGTTAATGGTGAGAAAATAATGCTCCGTACACAAAGATATACATGTATACGTAACTTTTAGCTCGAATTGCTCATGTTTACATTAAAATCTATGCACACGATTTATTACAATGAATAACTTACTTCTGTACCGTTAATTTTTTACATTTGGTTGAAGTCGGATCTTTATGCACAAACTTGAGTGACTAACTGGTGTTTATTTTTTGCAAAATATTGTTTAATTAGTTCAACGGTATAAAGATTATTTCATGATAAACTGATTCGTCATTTCGCACATCATTGTTACATTGGCCTCTCGAAATACCCGAAACTCCACCTGGTTTGGCGTTAAATCTTTAAATAATTTTTTCAGATAGGGCTTATTCTAAAATGTATTTTAATTCGCTGTTTTAATAATCCGTACATCTTTCAAAATAGTGTATAGATCAGCTTTTGCATGAATTTACGTAAACAGTCTGTCCAGTAAGACGGTAAAGAGGAAATATTTGCATTGACGTCTAAGTGGACGTTCTGTTGAATAAATATAATATTTTTGTATTTGGCATATGCGTGATCACTGCTATTGCAATACATGCAATAATTGTTATGGATTTTGCTTCCTATTCAATCTTTAATTTTAAATGTTAATTATTCTTTGAATGATGTCATGGTTATCGCGAAATATGATAACTGTTATCGATCATGGACAGAGAGTATGGATTTACTGGAGTAACAGGTGTCCATAAATAGTTGTAATTCTCAATTTCGGTGAAATATAGCATACATTGATATCATGTACCGACTCGGCAACCACAGTGTTTTTACCGTGTACCTTTTTGGTACAATAATGTTGGTATCGGTTACTAACACAATATGCATAGTATTACTATCCTTTACAGACTCGGTATATATATTATGTAGTGTGAATTAACGTTGAAGTCGCATTGTCTAGACTTCATATGATGTTAGCTTTACTACTATATGTTTACCTCAGTTTTATTTACATTGAAGTTTGGGCTTCTTATATTCCACAGAAAATAGTTCAGAGCTCCCGTTCGCTAGAAGGGTTTTCTGAGCACTACTAATATTTAGTGTTCGAAAACTCAACAAATTTCAGTTATTCTGCGGAATGAATAACCCGAAACGTTCACTTTATTTCAAACCCGGACTGTGTTTTAAAAATAATTGCACCGTCCACTTCATATCTGCTTTAAGAATATCTGATATGCCGTTTAAACATACTAGAAATGAAGTCAGTCGGAAATAGACGTTTACCCTTGCAAGGGAATTCCATATTATGGCCTAAGACATCTAGATATCTCATTGGCTCATTTGACTCTTCATCAAAATTAAAGCAATCACGATATATTTAGAATAATGAGGGTAGGTATGTCAGTTTTTCCATCAAATTTTTACAGATTGAATGCTCAAAGTTATTTCACGTGAATTTGTACGTGGCCTTTTTTGTTTTGTTTATGTATAATCCTCTCATTAATTATTAAATTTAATATTTAAAGAACTAGAATTTCCATTAAGATGCAATTTGAAAAAGACCATCTTTCATAACTTTTTGTTGAAGATTCGCTTAAAGATACTTAAATATATCACTATTTACATTACAATTGCGCCAAAAAGTTGAATTAAATATTATTCACAATGTAATTTAAATGAGATTCAATCTAAATTAAGTATTCAAGATTAAGTCGTTTTGAACGGTTTTAAACGTAGTTTTAAATATTTCGACACTAAATTATCCTATTTAGCCATGCTAAATAGCATATTTACAGTTTCAGTTATTATAACATATATTTTTCACACTCCAAATGCTCATTTGATTGCAATTATAACGAATATTGCCTATCTTTATTTAGTACGATAGTTGATGTCCGTTACTGAATAGAAGTGATGCTTAAAAACTGATGAAAAATCCAATAAAAATTTGACGAATTGACTACAATTAATGACAAATATTCATTTCAAGTAGAACATATGCATTGGAATGTATCTATTCAATATGTAACTCCTTTTCTAGGCTTAAAGGAGTTACTTGAACTGTGATATACCGTCTAGTTAATGTAATATATGCTTAAATCATTGTTTATTGATTTCTTTTAGCCAGAGCGATAATAATATCAATTTGTGTAGGATGTAGAACACACAAGGCATGATAAAAGAAATTTTTATACGACACTAAATTTAAAACAATATTAAAATATTAAATTTCACGCCAATAGCATTCCATCCAAGCAAACATGATAGTTAATGAAATTATGCTTTAAAAACAATAAATATGGGAAAAATGAATTATCAGTTAATAGTTAACAACAAACAAGAATTCAGGAGACTAATTTTTATTTTAAACAACGCAAATTAAAGCGACATTTTGAATGCTTTTGAAACTCAACTTTTTGAAACGTCGCAATTTATTTAATGCATATTTAGAAATTTTGCCAAGAATTAAGTCATAATGGAAATAGTGACATTAAATTAGATCTATGATAATTACACATGTTCGATAAATTAACATGCACGATAGTAAGGTACGATAATGCCATTCTAAATAAGAAACTGATTTATTGGCCTAGTAGAGAACCAAGGCTAGAATTCTGCATTTATATGATCGTCTTTGTAGTGGTTCTTTAAGTTTATTATGAAACGAATAATTATTTTGATTATTAAGTGTCTGGGTTTAACGATCAATAACAGCTAAATGAAAATCAGTGAACATTCCTGAACTAGGCAAATTTAATTTATATAATAAATATATAGACAATACTTAATTAGGGAAGAATTGAAATTGTTGAAATGTTGAAATGAATGGGCCTCATACAAAAATTGCGAAAATGTATATATATAATTGCGCAACTCTGATTTTTTTCTATTTCATAGATGAAAATGAGTCAAGATACAAAATGACAGTATTGTAAAACAACAACCTTGACAAAATTACTTTTATGATACTCGTAAATTGATTATCAGTATACATGGAAGAGTAATATCGTTGTAGCTGAGAAGAAAAAGGGCTGAATTAACTCATAATGAAAAAAATCATTAGAAATTTGCAGTTGGATTAAGAAATTGCATATTTAAAATTATATTTGACCTCACCTTAATTTTAACATGACATTGAATTTACAATTTTTAATATTTGGTAAAAATACCTTTCGTTAAATACTTTTCTGTATAATGCGATTGTATTTTTTGCGTGGTTAATGTTATAACCGAAGGAAATCTAACCAAAAATTAAAGAAAAATTAGTTTGAAATTGTAAATTTTACTTAGAGTGTGGCAGGGTGGCACAGCGAATAAAGAAATAAACATCTGCAGACGTGCCTATATTGGAGCCCTGTTTGCGGCAAGTTCTATACAGTACTTGATATATTGCTAATAAAAGTGAAACCAGTCTATTGGATGAATTTCTTTTAATACCATGCCAAATGTTTATTTTATATAGACAAATATATATATTGATGTTCATACCCAGCTCGCAAACTTTATTTAAATAGTTATAATTACCACCCACGAAATCAATGCTAGTTAAATGTTAAATGCGCCAGTATTTAAATAAGCTAACATTGACTCAAGAAGGAGTGTCGTCAGCAATGAATTATGTCTCTGTATTCCGACTCGGAATAAGCACCAATCAGTTAATTTTAATAGTTTTATAAAATTAAGCAAGAGAACCATTAGTTAATACTTATGGTGCCATTTGCTTTATGCAATATTTTTGTTAAATTTTAAAAACAGAATTTGCCAATAAGAAATGAAACACCGCGATAATAATTTGATTTACTATTCTAAAAGTATAGAATTTATGCTGTACTTGATAGGAAAAGAAAAGCGTTGAACCAGTGTTGGTCATCTTTAGAGCACCACTGGCATTATGTTCACGGGCTATTGGTAACTATCAAGATTTCATGAATTTACTTTCATAAAAAAATTTATTCTTAACTACAATAACCTTTTACTGTTTTTTTTTGCTTAAATCTGCATTTGAATGCAAAACTGGCTCATTTATATTATTTTTAAATGGCTATTTAGCAGAAATTTCTGTCATTCATACTTTGAGAATTACCTGATCCAAATTAACATGTCATTGTTGTGATGTAACATCACAATTCAAGAATATAAAAATATTGAGCAACCAGTGTTCTCAACATTACATTATTTGCTTTGTGACTAGCGAGGATTGTTCTCATTTCGTTGGAAATATTTCTTATACCTTTGTGGATATTTTCTTCTTTGCTCCACATTTTATCACGTCTTATGAACACCTCAATAATACATTTGAGATATTTCATTAAACCATTACATATCTTCTACTGAATAGTTAATTACATAATAGCGTACTGATATTTCACCTGGGATGTGTACGTCACGTATATGTGTATACCCATAACTGCTATGTACAACAAACTAAATTAAATTAGAAAGGCTGAGTTTTAATTTAATTTAAATTATAAATCCCATAGATGCATAGTATTTAAATACTTCTTTTGAAATGCGAGCTTCAATAAAATTCATTGTACCCTTTCCATGTGGAAAAAGAAAAAAAAATTTTATGAGATACACGAAACGCTTCTTTCTCATTATCTCCTCAGGTATCTAATAATAAAAATATCTTTATGTATAAATTGGAAGGCAAAACAAATTTGAATTATGTAAAGATAGAGAGTGTGAAAAAAGGAAACCAATCAATTGTGTGCGTCACCTCCAGTTTAAGCTCAATGCCTGAACATGGTCTTTCTGCTTGCATAAATCCGACTGTTATTTGTTTATCCATAAGTCTTCGCTTGTGGCTTACTCCCTTTTGTTATTGAATTTAGTAATTATTTTAAATGCTACGTCTCGAAAACCGACGTGTGACTTTTCGACGATGTGTTGCGCAATAGCAGACGTGTATTCACCATTTGATTTAAAACAGGCTTTTAAGTTACAATGTTCTCTCATTCGAGTAATTAACCATCTGATCGACCGTTCTTTGTAAGTTGATCGACAACTTGCGCATTTGTATTGGTAAATAATGTTTGATATCAACATTAACGGCTGTTTCTCTTTGATAACTGATAAGGGCAAGCGTGGTACCCTAAGTAACACTCGTAGTTTAGCTGCATTAAATGTGCGTGTTAATGCTGTTTCAACTTTCTTTTGTGCCATTCGGGAAACTGCATCCCCTTAAATGGAATGTTCTTGTAGACTGTTTTATTTTTTGGTCTATCGACATCAAATCTTATTTACCAATATACATGCGCAAGTTATCGTTCAACTTACGTAGGCCGATCGACCAGACGGTTAATTACACGAAATAGAAAACATTGTAGCTTAAACGCCCGTTTTAAATCAAATGGTGAATACACGTCTGCAATTGCGCTACATATCGTCAAAAAATCACACGTCTGTTTTCCAGACGTAGCATTTAAAATAATTACTAAATGCAATAACAAAAGGAAGCCAGCCACATACAAAGACTTATGGATAAACAATTTGCAGCCGGATTTATGCAAGCAGAAGAAGCATGTTCAGGCATTGAGCTTGAACTGGATGTGACGCACGCAATTGATTGGTTTACTTATTTCACACTCTCTCTATGTTTACAAATTTCTATCTTGTTTTGCCTTCCAATTTATACATAAAGATATTTTCATTAGTAGATACTTGAGGAGATATTGAGAAAGAAGCGTTTCGTGTATCTGATAAAATTTCTTTTTATTTTTGCACTTGGGAAGAGTATAATGAATTTTATTAAAGCTGGCATTTCAAAAGAATCTTTCAGAAAACTAGATGAACTAGTGACGTTAAGGTGTAGAGCGCAAAGAATGTTATTGTGGAAAGAAAATTATTATCTGTTTATTTAACAATTACGGTTCCCAAGTGATTTGGTGCGCAGTTTACGAAAGTCTAAACTACAAGTCAACCGATGAAATCTTACAAGGTTGGCGTATTCCAAAATTGAGCAGTTGAAGGAAGATAAAGCAGTGCTACAGGCAAGAATCGGGTGTGTATCTTGTGTATTAGATGAACTAAGTCTTTTTTCAAAAATGAAATTTCTGATGATTTTGCCGGCAGTTGTGACGAAAGATATAGCAAGAATTTTGAATACATTGGGAAAAAGTTCTAAAACCTGGAGTTTTGTGTAATTTAATACCGACCGATCTTGATAAACGTAAGATTATTTTATCAAAAGTGCCAATCGATCAGCTACAAATGGAGGCACTTTCGATGGGCCGAAATTATGAAATACATTTTTCTAATAGATCCGATGTTGATTTTGAGGCGCATTTGAATTGCTATTTGAACAAATAGCTGAATTGAAACCTACCAATATTGACTTTAAAATTGGTTCAAGGCCACACTAGTTGATAAGGCTTCACATTTGTTATTGTCTTATTGAGCAGAATAGAATGCAATGATAGAGCAACATCTAAATGCGCTTAAAGGTATCAGCAGAAATGCGGATATCAAAATACTACGCGCTAATAAATGAAAGAGCTTTGTAATAATGGACAAATCTGAATACCTGCAAAAGATGTAAAGCGTGTTGAATGACAATACAAAATTCACACGTCTAGACGATAAATCAGATGAAATAGGAAAAGTGGAGTTCAAAGTAATAAATGAAATTAAGATCTTGACAGATGCCGGTTTAATTGATGAGGCCACTGCACAGAAGCTCAAGTCAGTTGGATCATCTACACCAATTTCTGGATGGTAATTGAGGAGCTCCTAATGATGACGAAACTGGTCTACTGGATGAATTGTCTTTTCAACACTAGACGATGCTTAGTTTGGACTGACATATGTATGTATAATGGGATGTTTTTAATTCGAGCTCGAAATCTCGATTTAAATATTTTTTATCATCGCGCGCGCAATCAAGGATCGTTTGATTACATGATATTTAATTGAATTTATAGAAAAATACCCACATTTCGGATATTTTCCAAATTTGCCAGTATGATGTGTGAAGTAAGTCAAAGGATCGGTCATCCACACACACTTCCATACATAGTTAAACAGGAATAATTCACACGCCCTGATTTAACACAATTTGGTTTGGTTATCATTATTTTCTCCGTTGCTTAATAGATAATCTACATAAAAACTTATTTAAGCGTATGGAAACACTTCTTCATTCACTTTTGTGGATTAATAGAATTATCCAATAAAGTTTAACTATGGATATTTCTCTAGTATAAAATTGGACGCTACGTCCCTTCCTGAGACACACCGTATTACTGATGACTTACCTGACTTATGGCAGCGTCTTTCTAACCTGCTATGTCTTACAACTCTTTTTTACCTTTAAATTGACCTTCACCCTGCTTTGGCGCTGACTTAGGATTTGTCAGGGAATAATAGCTGGCCGACAAAATGTGTCATCCTGAACGTCGGGCGTACCCTCGCGTAGCTTACTAGATTCGTGGATTCTGTGAGCCAAAATTCGTTACATTGAATTATTTAGAACATGAGAATTAGCGTGATAAATTCCCAATAATCATTCCGTTAAATATATATATATATATATATATATATATATATATATATATATATTAAACGGAATGATTATGGGAATTTAACACGCTAATTCTCATGTTCTAAAACAAAAGTACAAAGATATTTGCTCGAGCAACAACTCCAAGAAAAGATTATATATCTCGCTCGATAGAATATGAAAGCAATTCCTTAATGATAACTGGAATCGCAGGTTAATTAATCCAACGACTACGTGGTTAGTATAAATTGGATTCATGGTTGACTCAAGTTTTAAATCTTGGTATAAAGAACAATCGCTGCCCTAATCGAACCGCGTCAAACTCATAATTACAAAGCGCTGCTAATTTGGAGGATAAAATTGTACAAATCTTGAAAAATACAGGCTACAGTGGATTAAGTTGGATAAAATTTCGATACTAGTATGAAATTGCCCGAAGCGCTATATCAGTGCGAAGTAGATGACTGTTTATTATCCATATGCATATATTTGTATTTATTTACACATTTTTATGACTAAGCTTTGCTCGTACATTTTTGATCATCTGCTTTTATAATTGAACGTCAGCTGTATTTTTTACAATATATATATATATATATATATATATATATATATATATATATATATATATATAACAATTGATGTTTTAATCGACGTCAACTGACACGATTGCTGCCGATATTTGTAACTCTATTCGGGGTATTTTTTATATATATTTTCCCTTCTGCTTGTTTTCATTTGAATGCGTTGCTAATGACCAGGTGCGATTGCTCCTTTTCTTATCACTGCTGAATGGGAACTCGGCTACGTGGTAAATTACTTGTATCCTCAGTCAGTTGACACAATTGATTCTCGCCGAAGGAGAAGGTACAGTCGTCAGACGATTCGGGCTGATGAATCACGTCGCCAAATGCTCGTCAACAGAATTGCTATGCCTTACTTTGCTGCCCGATCTCTATTTACTCTAAATGCTTCATCTTTGATCAGACAGACCGTTGACAACACCACTTTCTCAATTGGCTCATTTTCTGACAAAGATTTGCCGTTCCCGTCAAGTTACAACACATACAGGGCATTCACTCAGCATCGAACTCGAGGGGATTCATTACCATCTTCAATAGAAACAGTAAGATTTCATCAAGAGTAGTAGTTTTGCTCGAATACAAAATTTTTCTGCGCGAAAATGCACACATTCTTACTTTTATATTTTTGAAAATAATCCGCAACGCTATGAACCAGAAGTTCAGCCAATTAAAGTTCTTACGAAATAAGCTCAATAATTTAGCCTTATTAATATTTTATTCTATTTAACTACTCTAAATATAGTTTTACTTACTTTATCTCGGTGTTATTATTTTATATTACACCAATTACTATAATCAAGATTGCGATCTTGATATATGTACCTGACACATTAATTATTTACATGAGTTCCCAATAAGGACGAAACCGGTCTACTGAATGAATTTCCTTTTCTACACTATAAAATTCTTAGTTTATACTGACATATGTAAAGTAATTAATGGGTCAGGTACTTATATCAAGATCGCAAGTTTGATTATAATAATTTTTATCTCCGCCCGCGCAACCACTTTTCGTTTAATTATATAAATGTGCATTTCAGTACCACTTCTCCATGTGGGGTGGTGTCTGTTCAGTAATGGTAGATTAGGAATGGTTAGTTGGAAAATTGTGGCTAAATGGATGCTGTATGAGCTCCATCTAAAAGAACAAATGACTAACCAAGTTACATTAGTTATTACATAATTGAAAATTGTGTGTAGTTCGCGGCAGGGTGGCTAAGTTGTTAGAGCACCAGATTACGAAGCAGATATGCCCAGGTTCGAGACGTGTCCGCGGCAAATTCTGGCCAGTATATGATGAGTTCCCAATAAGGACGAAACCGGTTTACCGGATGAATTGCTTTTTTTACACTATACAATTCTTAGTTTATACTGACATATGCAAATAATTAATGGGTCAGGTACCTATATCGGATAACCTGCTTGCCTGTATACAAAAATGCTGTTGTTGGTTATTTGTTTCTTGGGCAGTCGAAAATATATTATTTGCGTGGAACATTTGTATTTTCGGTCAGGTGTTTATTGTCTCATATAAGGAGCTTTATATTTTTTCCGCTTTATATAGAATTGATGTATTCTTAAAATTCTTAATGTGCCACGTTTTAAGTATATTTACCGGTCATTATGCTTAATACACATACACTTTTTTATTAAATCTCGTATTTTCCAATAAATTTACTATTTATCCTATGTAAACAAATTCAAACATGAATCTACCAGTGGTATTTATAAAGCTATGCCATAAAAGTATTGATAATGGCCATGTTGTAACCATACTGGATTAAACGTTTATTTTTTTCCATTCATTTACTCACCTGTATTTGTTAGAAGCAAATTGATAAGACACTCCATGTAAAATCGACAGACAAATATTATTTTTAAATTAAAATTTTAATATATCATCGTCCTTCATCTTATTCAG
This sequence comes from Eudiplozoon nipponicum, assembly GCA_029291075.1. Lineage (NCBI taxonomy): Eukaryota > Metazoa > Platyhelminthes > Monogenea > Mazocraeidea > Diplozoidae > Eudiplozoon > Eudiplozoon nipponicum. The sequence goes on along the minus strand of JAQBSW010000629.1, from coordinate 97,295 downwards.
TATAATTTATCCAATTAAGCAATAATTCTTTGCATGTAGGGGCGAACAATTCTTTAATGAAATTTTGCGTACTTTATACAAAAATAAATATTATTTTATTTAATTTGGTGTTCAACTTACCATATCTAAAATCAGTAGGCGCACTAAGTTCTGTGATTCTATCTTTCATGATCATCATCAAAATACGTCGGTAATTTGACTAAGGGTGACCAACAATTACTGAATATTTATATTCTTGGAAAATCATGGATGAGTCTTTCTCTATTGATATTCTAGCCTATATTGTACGGAACTGAGGCTGGAGTTTATCTGAAATGCTCTACTTGGTTGAAAGAATAATAAGCAAAGTTTGAACCATAAATGTGCCAACTAGCAATTGTATCATTGTATCTTAAACGTTGTGAAACAAGGTGAAATATCTTATCTATATAACAAAAGATAAATAGCGTCATATCAAAGATTTTCAAGTGGATTAAACGAACATTGGTTGCACGGGTGTTGATAACAATTATTATAATCAAGGTTGCGGTCTTTATATAAACACCTGACCCATTAACTACTTACATATGCCAGTATAAACTAAGAATTGTATAGTGTAGAAAAAGCAATTCATCCAGTAGACCGGTTTCGTCCTTATTGGGAACTCCTCATGTACTGACCAGAATTTGCCGAGGACAGGACTCGAACCTGGGAACGTCTGCTTCGGAGTCTGGTTCTCTAACCACTGAGCCATCCTGCCGCACACTACACTGCACACAATTTTCAGCTATATTCTAACTGATGTAACTTGGTTAGTCTATTTTTCCTTTAGGTGGAGCTCATCCGGCATCAATTTAGACCCAAAGTTCCAACTAACCATCCCCAATCTGTCATTACTGAACAGACACCACACTATATGGGGAAGTGGTATTGAAATGAACATTTATTTAATTAAACGAATATTCGTTGCGCGGGTGGTGATAACAATTATTATAATCAAGGTTGCAGTCTTGATATAAACACATGACCCATTAATTACTTACATATGTCAGTATAAACTAAGAATTGCAAAGTGTAGAAAAGGCAATTCATCCAGTAAACTATACAATTCTTAGTTTATACTGACATATGTAAGTAATTAATGGATCAGGTGTTTATATCAAGACTACAACCTTGAATATAATAATTCAAGTGGGTTGTTTTGAAAAAATCTCATTTTGTTGCACCGTCAGTGATGAGTCGGACAATTATTATCCAGCAGAATAATATTTTCTTTAAATTCCTAAATATGTCATTTCCACTCGCGACAGATACTGAGTAGTTCATCTTAGACGAAATATATGTAATGCAGAAATCGCACGAATTTGTTATATCATATGCTTATTTCGTTCCTATTTACCCACGCTATAGGCTGCCGATTATCTTGACGTTGGACTGTTGCCCAGTCTACCTCCAGGTGTTCATCGAGCCCATCACTACCCGTTGACGGTGATAGCGCATAACAAACCAACTGGACAATTTATCAACGTATCCATATCAATGCTTTATTATAACGGTGCAACTGACTGGGTTGAACCGTCGGGTGCGTACATATTCAGACCAGTGGCAGGCACAAGAGCTTTTCACTTTGATGAACCCCTCGTCGAGGTGAGTTGCGTTATCCCAGATGAATAATCCTCTCAAACGATCTCTCCTTGTGATTGCCTGTGCTTGTCTGTTTGAAATTTGTTTTCTTTATATTTCTAGGCGTAAAATTTCCTCTCAACGCAATAATGGAAAGAATATCATATTTTCTTTTGAAATGCGAGCTTTAATAAAATTCATTGTACCCTTCCTTTGTGCAAAAACAAAAAAGAAATTTTATCAGATATAAGAAAATTTTCTTTCTCATGGTCTTCTTAAATATCTACTCATGAACATATCTTTATACATAAATTGGAAAGCAAAACAAGATAGAAATATGTGAACAAAGAGAGAGTGTGAAAAATAGAAACCAATCAAATTGCGTGCGTCACATCCAGTTCAAGCTCAATGCTTGTACGTGCTTCTTCTGCTTACATAAATCCGGCTGCAATTTGTTTATCCATAAGGCTTCGTATGTGGCTAGCTCCCTTTTGTTTTTACATTTAGTAATTACTCTGAATGCTACGTCTGGAGAACATACGTGCGATGTTTCGATGATGTGTTGCGCAATAGCAGACGTGTATTCACCATTTGATTTAGAACAGGCTTTCAAGTTGCAATGTTCTCTCATTCGAGTAATTAACCGTCTGGTCGATCGGCCTACGTAAGTTGATCGACAACTTGCGCATGTATATTGGTAAATAATATTTGATATCGACATTAACGGCTGTTTCTCTTTGATTGCTGGTAAAGGCAAGTGTGTTACCCTAAATAACACTCGTAGTTTGGCTGCATTAAATGTGCGTGTCAATGCTGCTTCAACTTTCTTTTGTGCCATTCGGGAAACTGCATCCCCCCTTAAATGGGATGTTAAGGTAGACGGTTTTCTTTTCTGGCCCATAGTATGTCTGTTTCTGGTTAACTTCCCTTTTAATAATTGATTCAATTAATTGTCTGGGATAGCCATTAGACATTAAATCGTTAATTGCTTTATTATATTCATTTTCTTTCGAATCTTGACTAACCAACCTGTCAATTCTTGAAAAGCAACCACGAACTGTTGATAATTTATATTGAAATGGCACAAAACTGCTGTAATGCAAATACTGTGCAGACCATGTTGGTTTATGGTAAATTGTTCTGTTTAATTTACCATTAGTTTCTTTCTTTAATAGTACATCTAGGAAAGGCAGACGATCATCTTTCTCGTGCTCTGACGTGAAGCCGATATTCTTATGTGCTTTTTTGAAACTTTGAAGCAATGTTCGTGTTTGCGACCTGTTCTTAAGGACAAGAAATATATCATCCACGTATCGTATATATTGAGCACATTTACTCATGTCACTCTTTAATGGGGTGTTCTCTAGGTGCCCTAGAAAAATCTCAGCCAAAACTGGAGATAAGGGGATCCCCTTTGCCACACCATCAGTCTGTTTATAGATGCTTTCATTAAAACGAAACCGTAAGTATTTCGTGCATAATAAGATAAGCTTGCGTAGAGTGTGACCTGGCACCGGCGATGGTAATATGTCGTTTTCTACCGCTTTGACTATAATGTCAATGATTTCATCAATTGGAAAATTTGTAAACAAAGACGTAACATCAAAAGATACCATAATCTTGTTTTTAACATTTATATCTTGAATTTTGTTTACAAACTCAAATGAATCGGCAACCGAATAATTACCTAGTAGTTTACGTAATGGTTCAAGTAAACGAACTAGCCATTTAGCTAGTGCATGAAACGGAGAATTTACCATTGATAAAATTGGCCTCATAGGACAACCTCTTTTGTGTGTTTTTGGTAATCCGTACATTATTGGTGTAGATGATCCAACTGGCTTGAGCTTCTGTGCAGTGGCCTCATCAATAGAACCGGCATCTGTCAAAATCTTAATTTCATTTATTACTTTGCGCTCCACCTTGTCTATTTCATCTGATTTCTCGTCTAGACGTGTGAATTTTGTATTGTCATTTAACACGTTTTCCATCTTTTGTACGTATTCAGATTTGTCCATTATAACTGCGCTCTTTCCTTTATCAGCGCGTAGTATTTTGATGTCTGCATTTATGCTGATATTTCTAAGTGCATTTAGATGCTGCTTTGTCAACGCATGCTGCTCTGCACATTTAGACGATTTCAGGTGTGAAGCCTGATCAACTAGTGTAGCCTTGAACCAATTTTTATAATCAATACTGGTAGGCTCCAAGTCAACTGTTTGTTCAAATAACAATTCAAATGCTGCCTCAAAATCAACATCGCATTTATTAGAAGGGTGTATTCCATAATTTCGGCCCATCGATAATGTCTAATGGCTATCCCAGACAATTAATTGAATCAATTATTAAAAGGGGAGTTAACCAGAAACATACGTACTATGGGCCAGAAAAGAAAACCGTCTACCTAAACATCCCATTTAAGGGGGATGCAGTTTCCCGAATGGCACAAAAGAAAGTTGAAGCAGCATTGACACGCACATTTAATGCAGCCAAACTACGAGTGTTATTTAGGGTAACACACTTGCCTTTACCAGCAATCAAAGAGAAACAGCCGTTAATGTCGATATCAAATATTATTTACCAATATACATGCGCAAGTTGTCGATCAACTTACGTAGGCCGATCGACCAGACGGTTAATTACTCGAATGAGAGAACATTGCAACTTGAACGCCTGTTTTAAATCAAATGGTGAATACACGTCTGCTATTGCGCAACACATCATCGAAACATCGCACGTATGTTCTCCAGACGTAGCATTCAAAGTAATTACTAAATGCAAAAACAAAAGGGAGCTAGCCACATACGAAGCCTTATGGATAAACAAATTGCAGCCGGATTTATGTAAGCAGAAGAAGCACGTACAAGCATTGAGCTTGAACTGGATGTGACGCACGCAATTTGATTGGTTTCTATTTTTCACACTCTCTCTTTGTTCACATATTTCTATCTTGTTTTGCTTTCCAATTTATATATAAAGATATGTTCATGAGTAGATATTTGGGAAGACCATGAGAAAGAAAATTTTCTTATATCTGATAAAATTTCTTTTTGTTTTTGCACAAAAGAATGGTACAATGAATATCATATTTAGATATATATTGTTTGTAACTGAGAACTAATACATATACAATTGTAAATTATACATTGCGTAACGAGTAACAACTTGGTTCATATAGGCCTAAAGTGTGCGCCAAATTCAGGATGAGGGAAAGCTATAATGCCATGTACGCATACGTTTCGTACTTACTTTTATTTTCTCTTTAAATCGAGTTTGTGAGTCTGAGGTAAACACTAAATCTATTGTATCCCTCCAGACGCATAGCATAGTAAAACATCTGTCTGTCACACGTACCTATATATTGTGCGACAGTTTGGATACAACAGAATTCTTATATAAATTAAGCTCAAAAAACTTGATTAAAGGAACTGCTATCAATATTTCTCGTGGATTGCAAATTAATGAAATGTTAGCTAAACTTCAGAAATTACTTTCTGACTTTAAATTAGTTTGATCAAATTATTAAGATATTGTAATTATATTGCATTGGTTTTAAATAAATATACTAAAATTTAAATTTGCGGACATGATGTGCACATAACATTTGACGGAGATGCACGCTATATTTTAAATAGTGCGTTATGAGTCCCCAAAGCCGAAGAAACCGGTCCACTGGATGAATTTCTAAACTGAGCAATGCTCACATTATACTGACAAATGTATGTATATAATGAGTCAGTTGTTTTTATCACAATCTTAACCTTGATTAAAGTAAGTATACCTTCTTTACTGCGGAAATCTACTATATATATATATATCGCATATCTGGTTGTAGATTATTTCAACTGTGACCAGATGGATATACATAAATCAACAAGAAAAAATATTTATTCTTGTGTACATATGAGGTTCAATTTCATTGGCGACTGAGAAGTAGGAGTCCGCAGTACGATCGAATACCACTAAATCTTTATTCGAGATGTGCTGAACGTTTATTCATTGAATTAATTATGACGTTAGCTCTAATTCTGCTTGAATTCACAGATGTATGGAATATTGCATCCAACTGTTCCAAATCTATTGATGAAATACATAGTGGGTTCTGTGTGTAGTTCTACTTCCCAATGATTTAACGACAGCAAGAGCAAAGCGTATTAGTATATGAACTTGTCCTTTGACTTTTAGTAGTCTGCTTGTCAGTTTTCTGATAATGACATTTGAAAGCTGAAGCTATACTATGCCACTGATCAAATAAATTATGATCCGTGTTCATCCTCACATTTTTGTATTTCTTACAGTTAAAAGGGATGAAATAATCATATAATGTAAAAGAAGATGTGGAAAATCAGAATTTCATCAAAATTTGACTAATTTTGTTTAAGTACATAGTGGTGGTTTTCGCGAAGAAGATGTTATTAACCTCTCGCTATACCTCAGTTAAAATCCTACTTCATTGAAATGATCGAAACAAATACGTATGATATGTAAACGCATATATGAGGCTTTGTGAAATATGAGTTGCAGTTTTGTTACAAGAAACTATATATATATATATATATATATATATATATATATATATATATATGTTTGTATATGTGTGTGTAGGTGTGTGTGTTTGTGTTTTGTGACTGTCAATGAGATTTCAACCGTTCTGATTTCCAAAAAGGAAATATGATAGATTTTGTAAAGATGAAAACAGCGGTTTTTACGCTATTGTAGGATTCGTAAATAGATGCTTTTTAGTTAAGAAGTCTGAACTATTCTTGTTATGGGAAACGTTTGGCTTATGAAGTAACATGCTGAATTAATTCTAAATCTGGATGGGACAGCATAATTTATCAAATAATTGATTCAGAATACTTCTATGTGGTCCATTACCTTGTGTTAGTGTTTTCAACAAGAAATGAATTGTACCGCTATTTCTATTCGCTTTTATAACAAAAATAAATTGTACATCTCTGTTTTACTTGCAAAACTAATGAATCTAATCAACGTGCAATCCGTGAACTTAAAATAAAACAGTTAAAGTTGAATTTTATAAAGTGTTCTTCAAACATGACTTAACTTGCATTTATATGAAGAATATTCTACCGGTCATTGTTGCAAGCATTGTAATACCATCTCCAATAAAATCGTATTTCAGTATCTCAGTTTGTTACCTGAAGAGCAAAGTAAAACATATCGCTTTCTTATTAAAAAATTGCATTATCTAAATTAATATATAGGAGCCTCATCTCTCTTCGAATGCAGAAAATAAATCAATGTGCCAGCATATAATCGGAAAAAAGTTTTTGTTTAGCATCCAGACGTTTTGCAAGTACTAGTTCCAAGTTTCTCAACACAATATTAATTTTGCTCATTTCCTCAATTTCTCACTTGAAAATATGTCGATAATCATTTTCGTGTAGCTTCTTCATTCAACAACTTATCTTACAGAATATTAAAAATAATTTATTATAGAAGAAATTGCGTTAACATTAAAAGCTTAGTCTAAATGTGATATCATGAATCAAATAGCGATTAACGAAGCACCGTTAAATATGAAACAAATAAATATCTATTGAATGGAATTTGGAACTCACTAAACAAAATATAAAATTAAATCTTGCATTTTAAATGGTTCGGCAAACAAAATGACTTTCAGAATTCAATTATTGATTATAAATATTAAGTCAAATTACAATTACATTCTCCTTCTCTTGTTATCTTATTGTTTCCATAACGGTTTTCCGTTATATTGTTTAAACATTACTTACAACTGTTTTGCGTCTATTAATCTCTTTCCTTACAACATTACGTCAATTTATCAACTTCATATTAATACAAACATCCTTGTGCTAGGTAATTTTATGTCTTATCTTTACTTATTTCTACTTGATGGAGCTTGGAAATTACAAATTAAAATTTAGATATTTTATCTTCGACTGATATTATTATTGGAACATATGTTTCTGTCTCCCTATGATCCTCACTAGCCCTTAAATGTCTCTCTTTATGGTTGATTTTGCAATATATGTATATGTGGCGAAAGCTACAAACAGTCAATATTCGTGACTGCATAGAAATTGGACAGCCGACATTTCCAGTCAAGTTCAATGTATGCGAGACTGCTAGAGGTGAGAGCCGCATAACTAAATTTGATTTCCATATATATTCAATGCGGTTTGATCCTCGATAGTCAGTTTGCCGTCGTACTCTAATGATGATCAAGGAAGGTCGAATAGCGTCAGTGCGTTGCGGCTGGCGGTAGTTTTGTTATGTTGTTCGACGACTGGTTAAATACAATGGGATTGGTGTTTACTTCAAGCTCGCAAACTTGATTTAAAGAATTGTTACCACCACCCGCGCAAACAATTATTGTTAAATTATAGTGGTAATTTACTTCTCAAAATTAAAATAAACAACGTGGTAAGATTGTTAGCATGTGCAAAAATCTTACCATAAAATTTGAGCCTGACTAAACAATCATCGATTGCCGGGATTTGATGACAACTACTTAAATCAAGTTTTTTTAACATAAGATAAACACCGATCTCTTCGTATCTAATCAAAAAAACTGACAGTCATATGCAATAACGTGTTTCTAAGGAGTATAATAATCGTCAGAGTACTACGGAAAATGATTGACGAGATTTAAACAGCAATTTAAAAATGCGCCTCACCACTTGTAGACCTACGTATATTGCACTTGATAGGAGATGTCGGCTGCACAATTTCTATGCATACACGAACGCGACATTTTTGCAGCTCTCAACACACGTTTAAAAATTTATAAAAGAAAACAATCATTGATTGCGCGGATGGTTATAACAGTTTATTTACATCAAGTTTGCGAACTAGAGATAAACATAACACTATATTTTTATACCTAGACGTGTAGCAAAACCAACGTCAGTCACACTAACTGACGCGTTTCGACCTTCAATATTTAAAAAAATATTGCTGGTTTAGGACGTAGCTCCGCCCTCTTCAGATAAATTGTCAATTATGCGTACATGAGACTATATTTTTCAAGGCTGAATTTGGTTAACCTTCTGAATATACTTGAGCTCAATATTTACCAGATTCAAAATACCTAGCACATAAAAATTTATGTGCTATTTCTCAAGAACTAAAACTCTACAGCTAGTACTATGATTACTTTTTAATTGTTTAAACCTCATACCATAATAAACTATTATTTTACACTATATTTAAACCACTTTTATTACATTCATGCGTTTTTTATTAGAAGAAATGTATGTTAGTACGTTCCTCAATAACTACTGAATGAACAGTTGAGTATCATATCACTGTGTAAAGGAAATATTAATTTAAATTTGAAAAAAATATAAATTATGTAAGATTTATGCACTTCCTTCACATTATCATTTGAATCTGACACAGAAATAGAGAAATTGACAGACAATGACTGTGTAAATTCTTTAAATTAAGTTTGCGAGCCTGAAGTAAACACCAATCCCATTGTATTTAACCAGTCGTCGAACAACATAACAAAACTACCGCCAGCTGCAACGCACTGACGCGTTTCGACCTTCCATGATCATCATCAGAGTACGACGGCAAACTGACTATGGAGGATCAAACCGCATTGAATATATATGGAAATCAAATTTAGATATGCGGCTCTCACCTCCAGTAGTCTTGCATAAATTGTACGTGACTGGAAATGTCGGCTGCAAAATTTCAAGCAATAGGTTAATTTTACTAAGTTCGCAACCTTATTGAAATTGTTACCATCACCGCACAATCAATTATTTTAATTTTGTGTATATATATATATATATATATATATATATATATATATATGTGTGTGTGTGTGTGTGTGGTAGAAGCTACAAACAGTTAATGTTTGTGACTGCATAGAAATTGTGCAGCCGACATTTGTTCGTAATGTATGCATGAATTTTAGATGCTTGAGAACCGAATATCTAACTTTGCTTTCCATATATATATAGCAATTCGGTTTTGATGTTCGCTAGTCAGTTGGTCGTCATTCTCTGATGATGATCATGTAAGTATAATACCACAGTCAAGTAGGCACTTTACTTGTGGCGGAGAAATATATATATATATATATATATATATATATATATATATATATATATATATATATATATATGTAAGAACAAAACAACGTACTCCATGGATTAACATTTATTAATAAATCTTATTTCTACCAGTATCTACAGCCATTGTTCTGGATTCGTTAGTATATTCGTTCATCCAATCCCACTGTACATGTGTTGTAACCAATCTCCTCTTCGTTATGCTAGCCTTTCCTTTGCGCAATTTAGACCACTCCTTTTGCGTAACGTCATTTGGTGTGTCATCGCTTTCATTGTAATTGCGTCCGTAATTGATGTATGTGTCGTATTTTGCGAAACGTTGGCTATTTTTAAAGGCATGTGGGTTATGTCTTCTTTCCAGTCCAATTTAATTTCTTTTTGAATTATTTTCTGCACGTTTAAGCAGGGCTTCAGCTTATTAATTGCAATAGCTTCAAAAGCCAGAAGCATTTCTCTGTTTTTGCCTTGTAGAGAACTGAAAAATTGTTACTACTAACAGCATGACCTGTGAGTAGTACATGTTCGCAAATTGCTGATTTTTGTGCAGGAGCTGCACCCCTCTTTAATAGTTTATGAGGGAGATGCTGTTTTATTCTAGTTTTGAGCCTCTTTTTTGATCTGACGATGTACTGAGCGTTGCAGGTACATTGAAATTTGCATACAGACAAAGGTGTTGACGTCACAGAGAGGCTATCTTTTTCATTCGTGCGCATCAGTTTTGTTGTGTTGAACACCACTCTCACCTGTATTGATGGAAAGTGTGCTTTTGTCGCTCGAATTACTTTTCGTTTGAAGATTTCCGCTGGAAGATCACCTCCAAAGGGAACACTAAGCGTTACTATCTGGGGAGTTTGATTTTCTTCCAAATTGGCCTCGATTTTGTTGCATTGCCTCAAGTTGTATTCGATGAACCAGTCCGGATAGCCATTATTTCTCAACGCTTCGCGAAGCAAATTTAGCTCTACTTCAATGTTGTCCGGTGAACAAATCCTGCGTATTCGTGTGCCCAAATTTATTATTAGGTTCCTTTTGTACGCCCTTGGCACACTCCAAATTTATTATTAGGTTCCTTTTGTACGCCCTTGGCACACTACTCATATAATGGATATACTGGTTACAACACATGTACAGTGGGATTGGATGAACGAATATACTAACGAAACCAGAACAATGGCTGTAGATACAGGTAGAAATAAGATGTATTAATAAATGTTATTCCATGGAGTACGTTGTATTGTTCTACATTTTTAAAAAATGGTGAAATTAGAAACTATCAATATATATATATATATATATATATATATATATATATATATATATATATATATATATATATGCAACTGTATTTATGGTTGTTGCAACTAGTAAAAAATTAAGAGCAAAATGGTTTACGTGGGCGGTGATAACAATTACTTTAATCACAGTTTGCGATCTTGGTATAAAAATTTGACTTATTATTTAAATGCATTTTTCAGTATAAAATATTTATCCAATAGAACGGATTTAAACGTTTTGGGAGCTCATCACGTACTGTCTGAGGCAAATTCTGGAAGTACGTGATGAGTATCTAATAAGGACGAAACCGGTCTACTGAATAGATAGAATTTTCTTCACTATTAAATTCTTAGTTTATACTGAATATAATAGGTCAGTCTTTTATATCAAAATCGCAACCTTGATTATAGCTATAGTAACATATTAATTCAGTTTTAACAAGAAGGATAAAACAACGACAGAATGAACGGAATATATAATGTTATGCACAAACTTTTGGTGCTTAATGGCGACAGAATTGCCGGAGCCGGTATAACGCCCTTTATCCATGATATATTTAAGTGCAGGTTGTGCTCAAATTGGACGATACATTTTATCATACTAATGCGTAAACCTACAGTAGTGAAGCAAACTTCATATAAAAAACTCAAAAATGCGACTTCAATGCCAACTCGATTTTATATATATATATATATATATATATATATATATATATATATATATATATATATATATATATATATATATATATATATATATATATATACCAGGCCTGAAAACAGTACCGACACTTTGATTGCGTTAGTTACTGATATGGCCTCTAAGTCGGTACATGGTACCAACACAATAGATTTCAATGTATGTTGAAGTTTACGAAAATTCAAAATTAAATGTATTTCTGAACACCTGTTACGCCAGAAAATCAATACACTCCGGCCTTAATCAATATCCATTATCAAATTTCGCGGTAATAATGACATAACTCAATTAAATATCTAAGAGTTAGATATTATTTGTAGCGAAGAGCTAATTTATATGTAATTGTGTATTGGACGTTGCACACATAGTAACAAATTAATTCAAATATGACCAAAGGGGTACACCAAAGACGGCATGAACGGAACGTATAAGCTCGTGCCCAATCGTTTCTTGCTTAATGACGAATAATCAGTAGGAGCCGGTATTACGCTCTTTTCCCGCACTATGTTTGGAAGAGGAATATGGGAAAATTGTACAGTACAATCTCCTACAATGCCACAATAACCATAGTGCAGTTTTCCTTCCCAGGCTTGTCATATATATTATATATAGTGGGTTCGCTTTGAAATCTCATTGTCGGCGATTTGATATGAAGCTTGCTTCACTACTACAGGTTTACACATTCGTATAGAAGATTGTACCTTCCAATTTTCTAGCATTCCTCACCAAAATATAAGATAGGTGAAATTCGTAATACCGGTTTCTGTTGATGAGTCTCAAGTAAGCACGAAATAATTTGCACATGAGATTATACGTTCCGTTCATGCTCTCTTTGATTTATCCTTCTGGTCATATTTAAACTATCTTTTAACTACGAGCGCAACACCCAATACATAACTACGACCAATTGATTGAACAGACACGTTTTTAATTTCACTGTCGTCAGGGTGTGCTCTGATGCCAACTATGATAGGGTATAGCGCTAATTTCTCGCGATTGCCTTTAGTGTTACTATTTGTACAACGAATGAAATAAAATGGGATTGGTGTTTATCGTAGGTCCACAAACTTGATTTAGATAAAGGCTTTTTGGTTTTATGCCTAGTGTTCTGATGGCCTTTGCATTTGCTTGATCTTCTTTCGCATTTATTTCGTCACTTTAAGATTTTGAAATACGAAACGATAATGTTTCTTTTTTTTACTAGAATGGTACTCTAGTAATCATGATTTAATTTACGAAAGTTATAGGTGAAGTTATACATATCAGTAATAACGACGGTACGATTATCCGCACGACATCCGCAATGAAGAAAGAATATGACGCATTCTAAGGAGCTTTAATGAATCCTTACATGTGTCGTTAGGTTTAAGTTGTATTCGAATGTCTTTACTTCGGGAACAGAGCCCGAACGTACAGAAAAGCCACTTAACTGGCTTCTTTTTTATTTCACTATGACAGAAAAAACTTTCAGCTGAAATATCTAATGACTATTTAAACGCACTAGAATCACACATTTTTTAATTTACCACCTTTTTGATAATAGCAACATGAGGAACTAATTTCGAATAAATGCTTAAACTGAAGGACTTTTGAGCCTCGGTCTAGATAAACTGTGGGTCGCTCATGTCTATCAGGGAATCTTGTTTATTGATCTTGTTATACACAAGCAATTTTATCTTAAAAAAAGAAACTACTTCATTAATCTACTTTAAACATGAAAAGTTACATTCAAGAATTTGTAAAAACTATTTGTTTTGTTTATATAGAGCTCGCATTAAACATTTTTATAGTTAAAACTACGCAAAATTAGCGTAAAGCTTTCTCTCAGGATTCTTAGTTCTTCACAATGGGCTTAAAAAATTGGTTTCCGGCTTCGAAATCCTCTATGAACTCAATAATTGTGGAAACGATCGTTCCGAATTAAAATTATACGAGAATATTAACAACCGTCCTAATAACATTATGAGATAAAAGTATACAAAATTACCTAGTTTCAAATTGCTTCGACTCTCCGAAAACGGAGATGCATATTAGGCAGAAAGCTTTGGTAAACATACTCTCCTCTTTTTATCAATCAATTAAAAATATCAAAGCTTAAATTTTGTATTCTTTTAATAGAAAAAAATAAATCAGTATATTTTATTTAACAATTAGGATCACAGAATTTTCTTCATAATTTATGGAATATATTATCGGAAACAAAGTAAATTTTACTTTTCACAGTTTTTAGTCTTTCAAATGAATGGAAAGCATCGTCATTTATAAGACTCGTACCTTCGAGAATCGCTCTAATTTACCAAGATTTGGTCCTTATGGGAATTAATTAGTGGTAATTAGAATCGCCATCAGGATAAAAACTGTCAACGTAAATTATTAGCATGCTAACTTAAATAATAGTTTAGTATTATTTTTATGATAATGCTGAAAAGAAACATTTATTTTAAGGTATTTCCTGTCAACATCAATTTCTAGAATTAATATTTTGACAAACAATGCGTATACTCAATGCGTTGGTTTGCTCGATTCGTTATCTAGTAGCATCATTTTTACAGCCACTGGCGTTTCTTGATTCGACAAAATTTGTATCAATGTTTAAGTTATTGTTCAAAACATATTAGCTATTCGGGGCTTGTTGTACAGTTGGCGTAAACGCATAACTGACTGCACTGAAAATGTTTTTCAAATATGATTACAAAATATAGGATTTTCCGCAGAACAAACCATAAGAAAATCTCTTACCATAAATTATTCATTGTAAATATTTTAGTAGCGATTTAAAAATTTATTTTTCTCAATTGGCGTGCAATTTAATCGAGATTTTAATGTCTGTATTTCTTGATTTCTGTATTATTTTACTTAACTTCTTTCTCGATGTGTACTCATTTCCCATTTTTATTATTAAATTTGTTTTCTCATTAATTTTATCCTTTTTCACATCCTCGCAATTCGAGACATTAAAAGTAGTATTCAGCGTTCTCTTTCATTTAGGCGCCTTCCGCTAGGAATATAGTTTTTATTTTAATAGAGTATGTTACTCTTTTCCGTTGTTATTCACTTCCTGGTAGATGGAATCCAGCATCTATGGATTAGGTAATAATTATTTTTCCAAAAGGAAAATTGCACGTTGAAATATGTCACATGAAGTATGTTGCAAGAGCTATATGGATTATAATCTCTTAGATATTCTTATCTACGAACCACTTTATTACATTCAATCTCAAAACATTGACAAAAATATATCAAAAGAATTTGCATAAATTATGTTTTTCTTTTGATCGTATATTGATTGGTTTTATCCACTTACGAAATAAAGCATAAAATACTATCTTCTTTAGAATTTTTTTAAAAAAAAGTTGTGTTTTAAATTTGACCATCAATACAAAGTTAAACAATCAGAAGTTTTTTTATGAATAATTTTACATTTCCACAGACTTCATTACTTTGATTAATTCCATTCATTCCCTAAACGTGATCTACCGAAGCTTACTTGGGAACAAACATACCTGAGTTAACAATGTACATTGCGAGACTGAATTCGATCATCAGTTTAGTAATAAAATGATTGATTATTTTGTTGAATCAGATCATAAGAATTTTATCCTTGGATAGAATAAAGCAGAAGTGTACAAGTAGAATGCCACAGCCTCAAACAAACTTAATATATGTTCTAAACTTAAATAATACAATTCTTTGTAATATTCTTTGTCTTTTTGATTGTGTGTGTCTTGAGATTATGAACAGAAAATTATTTGTGGTAGTATTCTCTTGTTAGATGCATACATAATAACAAATTAGCTAAAATAGGACCGGAAGGATAAACCAACTTCAGAATGAACACAAGGCATAATCTCATGTAAGAATGAGTTTTTATACTGCCGATTAATCAGTAAAAGCCGGTATCATGCGATATACCCACTATACATTTGATCAAAATTTTCGGAAAATGGAAAATTCAATTTCTTATACGAATTTGTATGTAAGAAGAAATGGTTTTCACTTTAAACAATTAATACAAAGCGACTTTATTCTTATATATATATATATATATATATATATATATATATATATATATATATATATATATATATATAATGTATGCTGAGCCTTTAAATGTTTTCTGATCTGGCTAATGGTAATGTACCATTGCAAGATAGGCTTAATTTCAATAAAAAATTATAATAACGACTACTGTAAAATACTTGTTAGTGCAGAAAATACGTAATGACCCACCTTACTGATTTCTGTAATACATTTCATGTTAACACGTATAAACCAATTAAATATTTAAATTTTTTCATATTTTTTGTTGAGTAAAACTATTTTGCGTTCAGTTGCATTTTAGTTGTTCAAATAAGGCGAAAATTTAAACCAAAGACAGCATAAACAATAGATGTAAGCTTATGTACATATGCGATTCAAGCTTAGTGGCTTCATTTATGTAGGAGCCTGTTATAGGTTCCTATGACTAAAATGTACTGGGTCTAGACATGAGAAAAATTGGACATTAATATTTCCTGTACCACCGTGTATTTTTGCTGTAATAATTTTAAAGTCATATAAAGTCTTCGACAATATCATGTAAAAGTCCACTTACAATGTAGAGTTTATAACGATCGGGTAATTGCTACCAACATTATGGTTGACGTGTCAGTATTTGAAACCAACACAATGGATTTCGAGAGATGTCAAAATTCAACAGAACAGAGAATTACACCTACTTCTAAATATCTGTTACTCCAGAAAATACATATGCAATATACTTGATCAAAATTAATTATCGCATTACGCACTAATCATGACATCATTTAATTAAATATGAAATAGTTATACATTTGTAGTTGCAAAGAGCTTATATATATATATATATATATATATATATATATATATATATATATATATATATATATAGGCATAGTAAGAAATTAGTTCAAATGGGAAATGGATCCATGCATTCTTCCCGCAACAGTTGTTGCGAAGTAGTTGCAATTTTCAGTTTTGGTGAAATTTTGCATGTCTTTGAAATCCATTGTGTTGGACATTGTAACGGTTCGGCGACCTTAGTTAGGTTAACTTAATATGCTCGCTTATTATTATAGGTGGTTATTTGGCTTTGCAGTTGCAGTGTCGAATTGTTTATATGAAGTTTACTCCATTATTATTTTAATTCAAATTCACACATATGCTTGTACCGTCCAGTTCTATCACGGAGTATATCATCATAAAACTTTTGATATTTGAAATCAGACAGAAGTTTTAAATCTAGTATATAGGCACGACTCTCCAATATTACTGCGTCATTTTAGACGCACATATTCAAGATGCCACACTTAGTTTTAATTTGAAAGTGAATGATACCCTATTTAAAATGTATATCATTCGAATTAAAGCAATATTGGTATGCTCAGGTGCAGTTTGAAATGCATTCGTCCTAAAGGTTTTGATGCATACGAATTAATGTTTCATTTTTATCTTCGCAATTAATGCAGCTTCTGAGGGATTATTGCACCTTTTAAAATCATTTTACTTGAACCAGTAGACAACTCTATAAAAAGGAATCCAAAGTGCAGGAACTTGAGCCAGATTATCCGTGACTACTATACCTATTATTGAGGAGCTTGCAGAAAAACTTTCGATCCTAGAAAGGGCTACATACATTATCATTTTCTAAATGCGTTCAGAGCAATGTGAACCGATAAGTTGTCATTTCACTTGGTGTGTGCGCATGTAGATAAAATATACGTTTTAGTCTTTTATTCTAATTTAACTTTGACATTGCTTTCAGCTGCATTGTCGCACAAACGATGTTATTTGTGGATGTGTACATTATTTTTTATCGGACAATTCTATTATGCATCATTTTGAAATCATGCTTTTTAAATATCAGCATATTATAAATTTTCCATAGATGTTACGCTTAGGTTTGTTAATCTTTCGTTGCTCTGGTAGACTTAATATAACCATTAATCCGTAATTGTCTATCAAAAATGTTGGAATTGAGTTGTAAACACTGAGAGGGCCATTCAATTAAGCAAACATTGATTGCGAGATTGGTGGTAACAATCATTTGAACAACGTTTGCGAGCTCAAAGTAAACACCGATCCCATTGTATTTAACCAGTCGTCGAACAAAATAGTGCGACTGGCGGTAGTTTTGCTGTTGTTGATTTAAATAAACATCGAGAAGAAATTTTTTTAAATTTTACATGATATTGTGCGACACTAATCACAAACACTTGTATTTCTTTTCAAATCTTTTCATTTACTTCCATTCATTTTGATAAATCATTTGTGGTTTGACAGAAAATAAACCCAGAATTTGTCTTTTAGATAGCAGTTTTGTGTTGATAGAAACAAGAAAGAGCTAATCATTTTACAAAACTATGTTGCTCTATTGATGGCATCATTAGGCAGTAAATAAATTGGTTTGAAAACGTATTATCTGTCAATATCACTCGAATTTGACATAACAGAATTTGATTGACTAAACGAAAACTTGAGTTCAGTCTATTTTTTTATATATACAACCGTTTCATGTATGTTGTTTGTTTACAGACACTTTATAAATTGTCACAGATTTGTATTTGCGAAATATTTTAAAAATTTATAGATACAATTTCTCTATAAAGACTAATTCCATAGTGACGTATTTTACATTATTTATAATGATACTAAATGTTTATAAGCGTTTAAATATTTCACCTATTCATTCATTGGCTTCCGTGAAAGCTTTACACAACAGGACAAAGTCAATCCAATTTACATCCAACTCGCAAGCATTTAAGGAAATCTGCTTTGGCTGAATCATTTATTATCACCTTCAATTAGATTACTCCATACTGTGACTCATTTAATCCAACTCGCAAGCATTTAAGTTAATCTGCTTTTGCTGAATCATTTTTTACCTCCTTCGGTTGCATGACATGATACTGTGACTCATCTACAGGTAGCTTTAAGTAAATGAGTATTTTCTGTAACCTCGTTCATCTTAAATCCAGTGTATACGACTGTGTTGATTTTCTGGCATCGTAAATTAACTTCCTTATCAGGTTGGTTCACTTCCGCAACTCGACGCAAATCAATACTCTCTTATTCTTTTGCACAAAATGTGCAACAGACAGTATTTTGTGTAGCCTCTGGTGAAATGATTTTGCAATAATTACAAATTGCCGCCAATTGATCTTTGTAAATGTGTAGATCAAGAAAACTAAAAACTCAAATTAATAGTTGGTGACAGTTCAATTATATATCGGCATTTATTCTCCGATAGTCTGTTTTACTTGGTTCTCTTTGACCGGTAATGTCTTTGTGATTCATAACTTCAACTTTGACTGTATCCTGTTTCTTATTGCTCGTTTCACGTTAGGACTCTTATTCGCTTGCATGTAATAATGAAACAGAGAAATATAGCATTGCTGGCACCGAGAGTGGTGTTATTCCAGGTTTAGACGAATTTTGTTATACATAATTCTTTGCTGTCACCACTTTTTATTTGTTTTATTAATTTTGATAAAATCAAATTGAAGGTTGTATGAGTAGAAATTTTTCCTATTTAGATCAGGTCCATGTTGTTTTATCACATAAGGACGAAACCGATCAACTGGCTGAATTGCAATTGATACAATACTGAGTTTAAACTGATAAATATACACATACTCGCACTCCCTTAATTATAATTCATACCAATATAACTTCTCCAAGTGGCGTGGCGTCTCTTGTACAGTCACAGACCGGGTTGGTTAGTTAGAACTTCACGCCTCAAGAGATTCCAAATTGGTTCCACTCGATGGAAAGTCTAACTAATAAATATAATATATGATATCAATTTTCATGTAGTATTCGTCAAGACTGGCCTAGAGAATTGAATCACAGACTCCGAGGTAAACGTGCACATGTTTGTGTTCTGTCCGCGGTAAATACTGGGTACTACATAAAGAGTTCGCAATAAGGAAGAAACAGATCTATTGTATGCATTTCCTTTGCCAACTAACGCAATATTGAGTTCACACGGACGATATACAGATAATAAAACTCCAATCACTAGACTTTAAATGAACATATAGGCGAGTCTCTCTGTCTCCTGTCAATCTGCTTGTCTATTTTCTTCATATCTTTCTCTTTTGCTGTGTCTTTTTCTATATTCTGCATAGACGAAGTCTAACATTTAGGCAATGTGAAATTATTTGGCCGAAAAAGGAGAACAGTACGAAATGACACGTTTCCATCTTAGAACCAGGTGTATTCGCTATATTAAACATTATAGAAAGCTTTTTCAACTGTAACTTTTGCATCCATTGGTCACTGCTTACTAATAAATAAGAGGCGGCACTTGGCCCAATTCCACTGTACAAGTTGTCAGGTAAAGTGGGACATTTATTTCTAGTTATTGAATGATATTTAATTTAACAAATTTTCAAATATTTATTTATTCTCTGTAAGTTTAGTTTATTTTCGCTTTTTCCAATGTTGAGAGTTATGTACTGATAAAGCAATTGAAATAAACATTCATTTAAAAAAAATCATTCATCTGTCAACATATGTGCTTGAATCATTATTTTGTCATATATTTAAGTGTTTATTACGAATGATGTTTCTACATCGTAAATTTCCCTACAAAATAGCTATAAAATTTCCAAGTACCATTTGTAACACTATTTAGATATAAATTTATTCTTCTTCTATACATTTTTACTTTTCTTCATAACTATTTGTTTTAGGGTATTCGTGCTTCTATGAAATATTCTACATTATTTTTTGAAATTTTTTATGTCGTTGGCTTATGTGTTTGCTTACGAAGAGTACTATTTATGATTGTAAATGAATTAGTTTCACCTGTAAGATGCGCAATTACTGACTGACATTTTGTGCATAATTATTCTCTAATGATACATTGTTTCCCATGCCATTTTGGCCAAATTTAAAATGTATGTCGGTTGAAAATTTAGAGCTACTGAATCATGGTATGCAAAAAATACAGACAAAATAAATTGTGTGCTTAATCATAGCATCTGATTATAGAATAGACATTGATGTCCTTCGATTATTCATGTGTGTCCTAACGGTTTTCAATTGTTAGATTCAGGTGAAACGATTAAATATTCTGTTTCATTAAACGATAGTCTGATCAGAGAACGATGATCATTTGTTTAGTAAATTATGCCACTTAAATATATATTGACTGTAGAAATACCATAATTAAATTTTCTACGGGTTAGTTACAATGCATCGCATGAAAAAAATATGTCTACGTATTGACTACATAGAGCTTATGCTTTTGAAGTTAAGCTAAGTCGTAACTAAATTATGCTGATAGTTATTGAATGCCAATAAAATCGGTCAGATTTTGCTCTGGATGGCGCATCAATTTGATTGGCCGTTTGTGAACTGATCATAATTTAGACAATTAGAAATCATAATGCCACTCTCCCTTTCAAATTTATCGTATTTAATTCAAATCAATCAAAGCCAGTTTTGTATTTTAACTATTTCAATTTTTTGGTTTAACAAATAAATTTAAACTCACTTTGGTTCGACACAGCCCTATAGCGCTCATTAATAGTAATAATATATTTCGCTTCAGCTGGATAATGCAACACGTGAATGGTAGCAAATAAGATAAAATGGGACAGGTAGGTATTCCAAATTCTACACGTACTAAAGTTGCAATCTAAAGTAAACATAAGTTTCGTTTGCCACGCACAAAACCCACTGTTTGTGTCAAGGAATGCGGAGCAGTTCGACACTGCTATCTCCTATACGAATTTGTGTATAAGTAGTAGTAGAGTGAATTTAACACGACGTTTCTAGCAATGAGAGTGAAAAATTAAACTTACTATATATTATATGTACTAAGCATGTTCAGAGGGCGACAACTAAGATTTTCGAGATAGGCTACATCCTGCCAAAGTTGAGTGCAACAATGTTTCTGTAAAACTGCTATTCCAGTCCAGCCTTACATTGTGGCCCCGATCGACACAAATGATTACATATTAGTGCTAATCATGGAATAATTCAATGAGACAAAACATAATAATCTATGATTCATTGCACCAAACGAATACGCATACATTTATGTATTATTTATTGCATATCTAGTATTAAGCTTTTTTAAGTAGGACTCGAAGTATATGTAAAATTTAGCATAAATTACAGGCTTCATATAATGTAAACAAGTGTCGTGGTTACTGACACCACATTAGCATAATCTCAAACATCCCACAAACCTACTATATATGTTGTCAAGAGCTTCGGGACAGTTGGGTAGTTCAATCTCCTATAAGTGTGCGTTCTTGGGCTATTGTGAGGTCAACAAACGTATGGAACATTGCACCAGTTAACTGTCCCTAATTACTGGACCACACATTGTTTTCTGTTGGGAAGCTCCGTCTCCTACTAAATTTTCGCCATTAAGCCTGAAGCTCATATGCAGCTCAAATAGCAACTTTGCCTCATACCAAATATAGAATTTTCTTTCGGACCTATTAGATCCTATTTGGTTTCAGGTACGCAATTATTAATACGTAATATTAGATAAATTAAATCAGAACAACCAAACTTTATAATTATTATTAAAATTCCAATTAAAATTAGAGATTCTATATTTTCCGTCAAACCACATATCATCTATCTAGTAGAACGAAATAAGTAAGAAATTCAATGTACCAAAGAATAGTAGGTCACATATTTATGTACAATAAAACGTAAAGAATTGGTTCATTACCATAAAATATAAAATTCATATTAAAAGTTATTCGCAGATATAATTTATTCAATAGATTTTGATAATTGTCCTCACAAACCACTGCGGAACAACCATAGCGCAATTATATTGAATAAAACGCAATTTATTTTACTAGAAACAAATCAATTTGTTTTCTATAAGTGTTTCTCGATATAAAATATGCAAAAATACGCAGTTAAGGGAAACGTTTGTTCCCCCATGAAAACATACTGTTATAAACACAATCTAAAAGATAATTATGATAAAATATTGATCCAATTTCAGTATTGAGATTCCTAAAAGGCATCTTCGCTGAAGGCCCATCAGTTAATTTAATGAGCAGATGGTTGTCAATTTGAGTTATTTTTTATAAGGATAGGGGATTACTCTTCAAACCCTCCATCATAGGAAAGTGATCGCAGAGAAACCCGACCTCGTCTATGTTCAAAGTTTCGTATTTGTCGGTAGCATATATACAACTGCCCACTGCTTCATGTGAAATATTTCTATACAATGGAACATCCATGTAAATGATAATGACTTTAAAGATAAAAACTGTAGTTTATAAGCTTATACACTGTAAGATACTGGATTGACGCCATCAACTTCTCTTTGGACAGCTTCTATTAATTTTAATGGACATTTTAAAGTTGGACTTTAATTTTCAACTGTCAATTCCAAGATCGGCCGAATCAAAATGAAAGACCTAAATAACAGGATATAGAATTGCAATGCGTTTCACATTATTTATGTTCTTTAATGGCTTTGCGAAGCCAAATTGTCTGTCGATATATCTCTCAGCTGACGCTATACACTGAATGGATGGGCCTGTGTCAACGACATCTTGACATATAGTTTAACTCAGTCCTTAGAGCCATTTCTAACACTTAGCTTTAAAGAGTTTCTCTACAAACCAAGCTTTATTAAATACCTACTCAGATTATTAATATTTAATTTTATTATAATTCGTAGAGATCATGTCGAAAGTATATCTAGAAATAATGAAACAATTTGCATTTTTGACCTGTAAGGACTAAATTCTACGATCGTGCATATATGCATTTGTTCTATATCGGACTATGACAATGAGAAATTCAAGACGTAACAATTAACAATTCAGACTGCATGTTATTATCATAAATCACCCTAATTCAGTTGCATAAATAAAAATTAAGTAACCTAAAATTTCACGGATTTACCTTTAATAAACTAATTGCCTTCATAATAGCTCCGAAAAATTGGTTAAAAGCTTTTACGATATGGATAAAGGCTTTTAGCGCATCCATATTTCATCATCCACACTTATGATAAACTTCCAAAATTATATGATATTCGCGACGGTCGTTCGTCGTTTTTGAAATCTATGCTTGTGGTAAACTAGAGCCTGGTATGTCTATTATTAATCGCTAGATTGTATTCAAGATAGATTAATATATAATCATTGATACTATAAGGTCTAAATTTATTAATGGAGTTAAACTGCATTTCACAATATTATATATTCGTATTTTTTAATTTACATGAAATTCTTTTCATCTTTTGAGTTGAAATTTTAAATAAAGTTTTGTCCTGGTAAACATTATATTAAATTTAAACAAAGAAGGAATAATATTAAAAAGAACTCCATATTATGAAGGCAAACTAAATAAAAAACAGCTCAACTTTCAAGAATGCATTCAATTTATTCTGGAAACCCTGACCAGCGTTATTCCTACCATGATATTCTGAATTTTGACGCTCGGACTTTTCTATCTAAAGATAATTAATTAAAACAAAAGTTCTTAAATTAATGAAAAACCTGTTAAAAATACCAAAAAAACCCATTCAGTCTTCACATAAGCATGGTCTGAGAACTCGAACCACTGATTGGTTGAGTTATAACTTTAGTTATGGAATAGATTGGTCACAAATATTTAGGAATGCGATTAAATTACCCTACAACCACAGCATGCCCATGGAAATCCAAAATATATTGAAAGGAATTGAAAAATTGAGCGTCATTGTTTAAGCCCGGATATGGTGATTTATAAAACGCCGTTAAATTCAACTTAACAATTTCTCTGGACGCAATAAAAATAATATTAATATTTCATCTATCGTGTAAATTTTGGCTTGAAACAAAGTTTTACAATAAGTAAGGTCATCTCCACTATGCTTAATCGACTATATTTCTTTACGCATATTTGAATATCCTGGCATTTACAATTCGTGAATTTCAACTTATTTCTGGAGACATGTTTTGTCCAAAATTTTGAGATCAAAGTTATTATTCATCATGAAATTACTCGACAGGAAGTCTTTTCCTGTGATATTTCTCCGCGCTGTTGACTACAATTCGTCACATTTCATGCATCCCCTGATCTTTTCGCATACTGCGACACATTTCTGTTATTGTCGCTTGTTTTATATTTTGTCCTCCATTAAATTTTTTTCGTTTATCTAATCGATCATCTGCTTCTACTGGCTGCAGCTAGCATTCATTGAAGAAACATTTTTTCACGTCCGATGAACATCCTCTTAATTATATTGCATTCATCTTCATTTTCTTCATTTCTTCAACGTGCTCATTTAACGACAATTTCGACAATTTACCAACCACCAGCCCCCGAACTACTTGAGCTTTTTCAGACAAGACAGAATTTTGCCATCTCAGTTTTTGTAAAATTCTCATAGATTGTGTTAAATTTGCTTGCATTTTTTCGAGCAACATCTTCATTCGCAGCATCGTTTTCCAAATAAAAAAGTAAAATCTAATCCAACTTTAAAGACATAGCGAGTATTTCTTTACCTGGGATGCCCAATAATTATCCACCGGATTTAAATGCGACGTTCAGATTACGTTTATCTACAATTATTACTACCATATAAACTTGAGGCTGTATAATCATCTTTATTTGATATATCTTCACATTGCATGTATCTTTATGTTTTCTATTTCGCCCGCCAAGAACCACAATTTGTTTTATAGCCACCTCAGACTTTTACAAAATCTGGCTGATTTGAAATTTTATTTCTAGTGTCTTCAATTTTATAATGTTGTTCCTAAAGATATTATAAATTTCTCAATCGCGTTTTCAATATTTTCTTGTTAATTTGCAGGAACCATAGTTTATTAAATCCTTTTCGTGTATTGAACTCTCTTATTTGTTAAAATAATATAATTAATGAAAGCAAAAGTTATGGGACGTTGGGCCATACTTGCCGTTCATATTAATATTCGTCGACGCGCGACAACATATTTTGGAATTTAAAAAAAAAATTCAAACTATAGTGTTAACGCGGCCTTCATATTCATGAGTTATTTCGAATGAAAGGATACGCAGTGATGCTACTTCAGCTGTCAAACTTCTATAACAACGAAAACATTACAAAAGTACTTTTGTTATTAAAAAGGGTTACAAAAAAGAAATTCAAATTGCTCATTGGAGAAATTTGTCTTTAATTTATCTTTGATCGTATTTACATATTTTCCTGTAATATATATTTTAAGATTTGCTATATCCTTATGAATTTAATGTTCTTACTAATTTATAACCGTTCCAATATAATTGTTCTATTTGTGACTACTGTGGCAATTTGGCCTTGAAGACGATGTCGCACAAAAGCGGATACGCCCAAGCTTTATCGCGCGTCCTCAATAATTTTTCTCCGGTTTGTCGTCTTAGTTACGTCTTTGAAACATCAAAGCAAAATTTTGTTTTAATTATTACTTTATTTGGGAAATAAACCATGTCCGGAATTATATATGTATTATAATGCAGTTATATACATCACGGTTTAAAAATTCCATTTTATTTTCGCATGAAATCAGCTAGACTGCAATATTTGGAAATTTATATAACCTATGCTTTTGAAACTATGAGCGCCTAACTTGTATTTAAAATTTGCATTATACAACAACAAACAGAAAGAGAGAATATTGCATGTTAAAAGACCCACAAATGCGTGTACACACAAGCAATTTAGCACATTAAATTCAAATAAAAAAAGAACTAGTTTTTTTAAATTTTGCTGAGGCTTAATGATGTTGCATACAGGAACTTCCTTTATGCGCAATTTAATTTCGTTTTTTGCTTTACAAAGCATTTTTAAATCCGCTAGTGCTGAAATTTTTTCTTATTTCTCAGATGTACCCAGTTTAATGTGATCTTGAATTCGCTTCTTTGGTACTCGGCCATTTAGGCCTACATGCGGCACTGAACAGCTGAGGTATCAGTATAAATAAACATTGTTTTTTTTGTTAGATAGCAAGATGCTAATCCCTGAAATTAATGTTTGTCATCTGCTCTATTTCATTATCTAAAATTAGTTGCATACTAAACCTTCTAGAAGTTGACGCTTTAAATAGTCTTTGAGTAAATATTTCAAATGTTGCGTGCCTTGGAAAAGTGGGTTAGGCTGCATTGTTTTTAAGCGTTGTTTACGTTTCACGTTTTCAAACAAAGTTCTTTTAAGCACCGTCATTTAGTGACATTGAAATTATTCAGAAGAGATTTTCTTTAGTTTATTGGATAAATTCTGTATCAATGTTTTTTTTGGTAAATTGGGACGGCGCTATGGTAGTGGTGGATTTTCCCGTCTACGTCTACTCTCCAAAAAAGTTACCTTTGAAGACTGCCACCTTCTTGTCCCAATAGCCATGCGTCAAACGAAAACTGCGCGTTAGACTTGGGTCTTTTACGGTAGCAATTAAAATGTAAGTGACGGTCCAATTTGGTCAAATTTATAGTCGTGTAATTTTTTTTCTATAACTTCATTTGTGATTTTGAATGTGTAATCAACATACCTCAAATGTGCATGACACTATTTGTGTATAAGTGGTTAGAGTTTTGATATATACATTAATTATTATTACATCATACGTGAAAGTGGGCATTGCAACAGAGACTTCTATACTATTCCGCAGACTTCACCTCAAATAGCCCAATAATTAAGCGATGTACTAATATAAATTATCTGGTCAAATATAAAAATTTGTCACTCACGTAAATTCGGTTTTAATTTATATATTACAGAACATAGGGTGGCATTTAACAGTCTGTATTTATACAAGTTTGTCATCATGGCCAGGTGAAAGACAATTGGCAACAGTAACACCATGTTACGGAAGATTAAATATCGCCTACAGGAACACAGTCAAAATTTCACGCAACTTATGCTTACCTTTAAGCATTTTTCTAGAAGATAAGATTGGTTTTTGCCATGTACTCCGAGAACTTCTTGAGTTGTTTACGTGACAATAATTCAGATCTAATTTTTAATGTAGCCACCCCAATCTCTCATTATAGAACAGACGCGACGCTACCAGGATCTTTGGTATTGAAATAATTGGTATTCAAATAATTAAACAATCATTGATCGCGTGGGTAATGATAATATTGATTTTAATCAAGTTTGCAAGCTCGATCTAAACAACAAAAAAATTATATTAACATTTGTTCGTATATTGTAATCATTACCTTTGTAAACTAACAAAATGCTTATTTTATAATGCGATATATATATATATATATATATATATATATAGTGGCTATAACAAGATTGCAATCTTGATTTAAGTAATAATTTTCACAGCCCATGCAATAAATTATCATTAAACTATAAAAATCTTAAAATTTAAATCACTTCTCTGGGTATCGTGGTGTCTGTTTTCCAGTGACAGACGGGGATGGTGGTTGGAACTTTAGGTTTAATTTGATGTCACATTGGGTTCACAGGTGTGAAAGGCTTTTCAAAGAAGACATAAATTAGCTTATATTTGCATTTTGTGTGAAGTATTTTGGTGAGTCACAGATTCCGAAGCCAATAGGCTAAAGTTCGCGCTTTGTAAACGGCGAATTTTTGTACTTGAATTGTACTTGAACATTTCCCAATAAAGACGAAACCGGTCGACTGGATGAATTGTATTTGCTGCCTTAAAAATGCTCAGTTTATACCGACAAATGTGTATATGACTGGACTGATGTTATGAAACTCGAAACATTGATTTTAATAATTGGTTACTCCTCTTGCGCAATCAATGATATTCGCATGTCTTAAAAAATATTTATTCCAAGCCGTTCCACTACTTTAAACGTTTTAAAAGTTCGTAAACTTAAAGGTTGTTAAATAGTTTCAAATTGGGGAATTAATGTGACTAGTATCTGGTCACAAGACAATCTATTATAATCTTTAAAATATTACGTAAAATGAATAATTAAACCGCCAAGTCGATAATTTTGAAGAGTTTTAGAAAAAGCTGTTCGAATGCTAGCTTTTACTATTCAATATTTTGAAGAGTGCAGTTATTGAAAACCATAAAAACGTCAAAAGCAAAATTTTCAAGCAATTGCGTTAAACGCTAAAATTTAGGAAACACACAAATTTTGTTTATATATATATATATATATTTATTTATTTATTTATTTATTTATTTATATATATATATATATATATATATTTATTTATTTATTTATTTATATATAAAGTGTGTAATATTTTTCGCAATATAGACGATGAGATAGTTTAACAGTATGTTGATATTTTAGATGATAGTAATAGTAACGAATCGAAAATGTACCGTGATTTTCTGTCTCAAACGTATTTAAATTTTACAGGTGTTCCAGGGTGACTGTTTGGATGAGATTCATGTGCGTTTCTCTTCTTGGGCGAGTATGGTAGTGCGCATGTCGGAAAGCAGTTTGCCTGAAATTGAATGGACGGCAGGACCACTTCCTACTGCCGAAGCTAAGGAGGTTATTGTACGCTTCCAGATAAACGGAACTGGCACGATTCCAGAATCGTCAGGTAATTTTAAGAATCATAAATTATTTTAATTCTTGTAAGTATTTGCGCAAATTACGTCAATGCACAAGTCGTTTACATATATTGCTGAAACAAGGACTTTGCTCTTTAACGATTTATACTTGAAGGACGTTATTCTAAATTTATTTTTCTTCCATGGCTAGTTAAAGACAATGCGATTGGTGCGTACCTCAATTTCGCAAACTTGAGTTAAATTTTTTTATTACAATCCACATAGTCCATGATTTTTTTAACCAAACAGTTTTTTACCAACAACTTTATATGGCACATAATGATTCATGGAAACATTTGTTGTTCAACTCGCGTGGTTTCCAGTATTTTGGTGACCAGAATACTACCTGCCGTCTACTTAAGAAAGTGAATATTCTCGTAAGAATATTCGATAGCAATAATTCCCCTTAGAAATATTTTATCACTCAATGGAATTGTAAGCAGTTACATTGAAAATAAAAATAGTCTGCGCTTTGTTAATATTTTAATTAGAAAGTGGACTGTTGAACTTAATAAGTTGGCAAACGTAACCGTAACCATACACAAACGATGTTTTTGGCGTCAATTAAATTGGATTATATGATTAAATGTTTTAGTTCCGGGCAAATTTAATTTTGAAAACTAAACACATCATATATTTGTGCATTTATATCTTCGAACAGATGAATCATTTTCGCAAATTAACAGTTACTCAACATTAGGAGGCAGAATCATTTCCTACAGAGCAGTATCATCATAAAATTTTGCTAGCAGAATAAGAATAGCTTTTTCTAAATTGAATTTCATCGGATACCATTGCTTAACAAATGGACATATTAATTATTGAAATATAAATAAAGATTGTGTAAATGTTAAAAATAGTCGGAAGCTGTAAAATTAGAAAATAAATCACTTGAAAAATTCGAAGAAAAGGCGCTTTCATATGATAAACTTCACTATGTTTTTACATCAGCACGGTGAATTAACTATGTATGATCCAGCGTAGAGTATGTTCTAGTAATAATGCTAAATATTATGTATTAGATGGTTCGTACCAAGTAAAAAATTAATTTAAATATGAGTAGGAGGATAAACTAAGATCATCATAAGCAGAAGGTATAATCTCATGTGCACATTTCTTTCCTGCTTATTGATGAAACATCTGTAGGAGCTGGTAAAACGCCCTATAGCCACTTTAATTTTAGTCAGAAATGTTGGACAATTGGACGATACAATCTCCTATTCGAATGTTAAAACCTGCAGTAGTGGAGCTAACTTCTTATAAAGACTTCGACAATGCGAATTCAAAGCCAAATCACTATATATAAAATATATACCGAGCCTGTAAAGGGTACCAATACAATGGTTGAGGAATCGATACCAGATACCGTCATTCTGGTTGCCAAATAGGTACATGGTACAAACACAATGGTTGCCGAGGCAGTACATGGTAAAACACAATGGTTGCCGAGTCAGTACATGGTACCAATGTGTGCTAAATTTCACTAAAATTGAGAATTACAACTAACTCGAGTTGTATCACCTGTTTTAAATCAAATGGTGATTACACGTTCTGCAATTGCGCAACACATCGTTGATACATCAAACGTATGCTTTCCAGAAGAAGCATTTAAAATAATTACTAAATTTAATAACAGAAGAGAGCAAGCCACATACTTACTTACTTTAATGCGGCTGACTCCTTTTAGAGGATAAGCCGGCTCCATTTCATGGAGTTTCTTGGGAATTTGGTACAAGTGGTGTCCCCTCACCACTCGAAGCCACATACGAAGCCTTATGGATAAACAAATGCAGCAGGATTTATGTAAGCAAAAGAAGCTTGTTCAGGCATTGAGCTTGAAGTGGAGTTGACGCACGCAATTGATTAGTTTCCTTTTATTACACTCTCTCCATGTTTATTTTGTTTTGTCTTTCAATTTATATATAAAAAGATGTTCATTTGTAGATACTTGAGAACTAAAACTAATTCTGAGCACACAAACTTTTTGGCCCATAACCCATATCTATCAACATATATGCTCCTCTGTATAATCTTATGCATAAGACATTACACTTATAATATAATTTTTCAATTATGTCCAGTTCTTTATTTCCTGACTCTAGAAAGCAGAATTTATAATCGCACGGATGTCTACATTCCTGACTGTTTAAATAACAATCATTTGTGCTTTAACCCGGAATAAAGAAATTTATTAATCTTCAGTACTTCTAACTGAATATGGTCTTTCGACATTTTTCAACTTTTTTTAAAAATTGTTTTGGGTTTTACTTAGATTTCGAAAATAATATTTATTTAATTGTATACCCAATATTAGATTGAATATATTCATCAGGTTGGGTCGCCAAAACAGTATACTTTGGGACAGAATGCTGAGTGAAATTTAATATAAGCCCCATTTTCTATGCTTACGCCAGGCTAACCTCATATTAACTTTTGACTTTCAACTAAACAGGCAAATGTTGCGTGTGTTTTGTGCAGAAAAAAGATAATTATTTAGACTGATAAAAATCATCTATGAGTAACTACAGTGGCTGAATGTTTATTTACACTTTCCACGCGTCAGACAGTTCGTTTTATGCTTACCACATGAAATGACATAATTAAGTGTAACATCAGTGGTAAGTGAGAAGAGCAAGCTAACAAAAATAAACTTATAGTAATGACATAACAATGTAAGAGATCACAAAACGAGTAAATAATAAAGCTAAATTAAGATGTGAAGTCAAAATAAATTTAAGCGAGACAAGACAATTGGGAAAATTGCCTAACGAAAAAATATTCATCGTGAGGAAAAAGCAAAACTTGATAAAAGTCCATTTATACGTGTTACGATATATAAGGCCACTTAATAAATAGAAACTAGAAAATAACACGAAATAAGAGATGAAAATTTGAAAATCTGTATTATAAATATTTCATTTATAAATAATAAATTTATGAAGACACATTAAAGTTAATCTTAATCGAATATTATCAACATTTTCTGTGCTAAGTTTCCGATTCCGATTCGTGCAATTTTTGTTTGCCATCGTTGTTCCACTTATAATATCAATTCTTGAATAAATTGCATCAGACTTAATAATCAATTTTTCTGTTCTGTTACGAATGCTTATCGTTATTTGTCTACAGTCATCCAAGTTAATTTTATGGCAAAGTCTCCACTTAATGGTGTGCAAGATCAGATTTATTAACTTGTCTTTGCTTACATAGATTTATAGGGATTCCTAATCTGACCTTGGTTTAGCGCATGAATGCACTCACGTACACTGGATTTCATTTACTCCCGATTTATGCCAGGATTACCTTATTTTGCTTTTTAGTTATAAAACGTGCTATCCAGATTTAGGGACTGTCCCAAAACACATCTTATATTGTATTTAAATGCTATCGAGGTGACTTTCATGCTTAGTTTGGAATCCGTTTACACCATTATTCAATTAGTCAGATTTTCTCTACACCGAATTAGAGTTAAATTTGCCTATGACAGCCGTCATTAATACATTCATTAACACCTGAGGATAGCGCTTGCCACTGAATATATCTCGCTGTTTGCTAAAATTCACTTCTGCTATTCTAATATCTGATAATGTATGAATACATATTCTTAATGACACTAAGATACCAATTTTCATTCGATAAGTATAATATGACTTGAAGTTATCTGACCACTCCCAATTAATATGACATCAAATATCATTAATTCACTTGGTAACCCCCTTTCACCTATCGTTTATATTTCGCTCATCTTATTGTCTATGCATAAGAAAGTTACCATATCTCCATCGCTATGATTCCAGATAACTGATATATCATCTAGGAATGTTACATAAAATTTGAGTTTCTTTGGTGTCTTGTGCATATATTTTTTTCCAAGTAATCCATAAATTTATTATCTCTCGTCCCCGACAATTTTTAGCTTATTGGTACACTTCTTATTTGTTGGTTAAATTATTTCCTTAGTGTAAAATTATAAGAGGACTTACATATAATATTTTTTGCAAATGCTCTCATTTATTATTTTACTTTACTCTATTTGTAACGGATGAATGACAAAGAATCGCTACAACAATCCAGGATTTCCGGGAACTGTATATTTCTGCATATGGATACCAAGTTTTTGCTCGCCAACCTATCCTATTCATCTAGTACAAATTTATAATCATTTTTGTTTTATAACATTGTTTCGTCATAGTATGATCTAAGACGTACAAATATTCTTTTATTCTCTGACAAAAACTTCTAAGTTCTATACGTTTTGCTGTGTTGTTTATTAACATGAATTCTTAATGGGACCATGCCGTCTCAACAAACAGTACAATTTGGTTTCAACTGCATTTATTTTATAAAACGTTTATCGCTTGCAGGGTTTAATCCCTCATTAAGTATCACCCTATTAATCAATTATTTCACTTCTTATTTTAACCTTTTATTTGGAACTTTTAATATTTCAGTGTATGTAGTTTTATTATTGGAATGTTCAAACTGCTTCACATTAAAAATACGAATCATTGCTACACATTTATCTGCCTTAGAATATATAATATGTTTGTTATTAACTAAAACTTGGGATTTTGAACTTCATTATTGGGTTATTGCTCATCATCTCAGTTTGTTAAAAACATTGTGGCTATTTATGATTTCGGTATAACTTTATCCATATATGAAAGCATTTGTTCCGATTTGAAACCACTACTTGTGTATCTCTCAATATCAATTTTTCTGTCTAACCCACGGTTTTGCAGTGCAAGTTGAGTTCAATTAAAATAATTTACAGTAAGCACGAAACTAATGTGTATGAGATTATACTTTCCGTTTATGCTGCCTTTGGTTTATCCTTCTGGTCAAAACTGAACTAATTTATTACTAGGTTCGCAACACCTAACACATACTTGCATATATATTAGTTCTCCGCAACAAACAGTATTTAACTTGCTGATTGTGGTGTGGCAGGGTGGCTCAGTGGTTAGAGCACCAGATGCCTAAGCATACGTGCCCAGGTTTGAGCCCTGTCCGCGGCAAATTCTGGCCACTACATGATGAATTCCTAATAAGGACGAAACCGGTCTACTGGATGAATTGCCTTTGCTACACTATACAATACTTAGTTTATACTGACATATGCAAAGTAATTAATGGGTCAGTTGCTTATATCAAGACTGCAACCTTGATTATAATAATTGTTATCACCGCCCGCGCAACCAATGTTCGTTTAATTGATACACGATGTGGTACAATTTAAATAATGTTATCTTTGGGATGGCAACAAATTCCAAAACCAGCCAACTTTCTGTCATGTCTAATTCTGACCATTTTTATTACATTTTTTTGAGCATGATTAGTATATTGTATAATTTTGAATGTATCAGTGAGTAAACGGGAAGGCAACATTGATCTCAATTTCGTCTTCTTCCTTGTTAGTTTACACATTAAACAGGTAATTGTGCAATTCGCACTATATCGCCAAATTATTTATTTTAAACCCTATATTACAAACACTAATTCTAACTAAACATACTGTGACTGAATAAAGTCGATATTCACAATTAAACAACAGATCACAAATGTAAAAAGTATAAATATGTATTAATTTAATTTTAATTACATTCTTTTGCCATTGAATATATCTCGCTGTCTGCTAAATTTCACTTCTGCTACTCTAATATCTGATAATTTATCAATACATATTCTTAATGATATTAAGATACCAATTTTAATTCGATAAGTATAATATGACTTGAAGTTATCTGACCACTAAACTAAACAATTATGAAGCATGCGGTTTTTAAACGGATGTCATTGATTTTTATTGTGTACTAATGAGGAGAAACTGAGTGTAATAAAGGCAATATTATTAAACAAAGCTTGTGATAGTTTATTGATGGAGAACTATTCCAAAGTCGGTTAACTTAAGCAAAAGTTTTATAATGTTTCATTTACCTTCAAACGTTATCACGTTTTGGAGTTATCGGCAACATAATTTTATCCATGCCTCTTTTTATACAAACGCAAGACATGGCATTCCTGATAAGAATTTAGTTTAAAAAGACTAAGAAGGCTATATAAATGTCATTAAGAACGGAATATGTACCCCAATTAACACGACTGCTTCATGTTTGTTCGCGTCTTATCAGTAGGAGACAGTACCAAACTCTAAGCTATCAACAAGTTAGGCCAACTAATGTTTATAACCATACGGTCAATCTCGAAAACGTTTATAAATTATTATAATAATATTGTAGTCAAAATAAAAAAAAATTTTGCGCACTAAGGTAAAATTTTATACGCGTCAGCTTCACTTGCAGGACATTATGTAGAATTTTTTTTCAAAGACAATCAGCATACACGCAAAGCCAATAATTGGCCATAAGATAAATACCTATGCGGGCCAATTGGAAACATAAAAACTATAACTACTTATACAAAAATACCGTTATTCAATTCTGAGTGTGATGACGCATGGACAATTGAAAATGAATATATCGAAATAAATGAAATACTGCAAAAAAATAACAATGTGAACCAGCACATTGAAATTACTCGTGAGTGCAAACAAACTTAGTCTAACACACTTTTCTTGACGTATTGCTGCTGAGACCGCAGATATTCGAAGCAGACATGGACAGGACAGTACATCCATTACCACAGCGCTGTCTCAATTTCTCAGAAGATAAGTTTGATATGCAATTTATCTTACAGAACATAGGAAATTTGTTCTGGAGAATTTCTATGTCAAGATCTGGCGGTGCTTAAACATCTTTACTAGATATAAGGTGTCCCACTAATTTTGTTGAAGCACACATGAAACTTAATCTATGATAAAGAGCAATGACAACATATCCAACCAAAAAGACAGTATATATCAACTTAACTTTTAAAGGATACGTTTCATTCGAACTATTTACTCTAAAAATAAAGAAGGATTACTACGCAGATAACTAATATTCAATTGATGTGTTTCTTATACAAACGAACGCCTCTGCAATCAAACAATTAAACATTTATTATTCATACAGATACCATATCTGCTCATTGTGCAATGTAGGCCAGACTAGTCGATTGCAAAAGTCGCGAATTCCAGAACACTTTAAACTACGCACAACTGGCAGAGGTTAGAACGTTACCGCAATAGCTGAAACATTATTAAAATCACATTTAAAATCAAGTGAATTTCCAAGTGCTCTTCAAAGCTGAAAACGAAAATAAATTACACAGAGCGGAGGCTGTTGTTTGAAAAATTCTTAATCCTCGGCTAAATAAACAAATAAGTTACTACACGATCTGAATATAAATATGTAATTGTGTGTTTGCGTGCATACACGCGTTAGTGCGTGTCTAAGCATGTAAGTTACTCTCTTCCTGAATGCTTTTGTATGTGTACATGATCCATCTTTATCCACCTTGCTCTACAAAAAAATTGCTATGTAAATTATCACATATTACAATCGAGTTGTGTTCTGGCGATTAGAAATAGCCTTTATTAAACTGTGCCGTTCATACCAGATTTATAGTAAATTGATACTTTCCTAAATGATCCGTTTCTCAATTCAAACTACGAATGCATAAAAATAGCTTAACTAAAATTTATAAATGAAAATTTGTAATTGATTTAATTGGTTAAATAGATTAATTCATTCGAATTGGCTTCCTTGTGAAAACCAAGCGTGAATAAGGCGAGAAAATTTGCTATAAGTTCATAATTCTCCACTCGGTTTTCCGAGTTAGGTTGGAGTTTGTGAGCAAACTGGTATTTTTAGCTGCATGGTAAGCAAATACATAATGTGCTTGGGTGAGCGCAGTACTGGCTCCTACTGATGAGTCACCAGAATGCACGAAACGAATGTGCACATTAGATTATACGTTCCGTTCGTGCTGTTTTTGGATTATCCTCCTGGTCATATTTGAACTAATTTGTTACTAGGTGCGCAACATTTAATGCACAATTGCATATATATATTAGTTCTCCGTCAAAAACGTTATCTAACTGTAACATTGATAATTGAATGATGTAACGATTATTGCAAATATGGAAACTGATTTTGATCAAACCCAGAATGTGTTGATTTGGTGTTGTAACCATCGTTGAGAAAAAATTGTAATTCTCAATTTTGATGAAATTACGCATTTATTCAAATCCGTTGTGTTGCTACAACATATCTTTTCGGCAACCATAGTGTTGGTATCAGGTACTGACGCAAAAGTCATAGTGTCGTTACCCTTTACAGACTCGGTATATATATTATATATTGTGAGTTGGCTTTGAAGTCCCAATGTCGAAGACTTTATATGAAGTTAGCTTCACTACCGCAGGTTTACACATTTGTATAGGAGATTTTACCGTCCAATTATCCCACATTCCTCACCCAAATATATAGTGGATAAAGGGCGTAATACATGCTCCTACTTATTAGTCGCCAGTAAGCACGAAAAGAATGTGCACATGAGGTTATACGTTCCGATCATGCTGTCTTTGTTTTTTCCTTCTAGTCAAATTTGAACTGAATTGCGTGTTAGGTGGATTTTTTAAATTAAAATGAATTCGTACACTTTAGATAGATTAAGCAAAGTTGTTCGTGAATAATTTCCATTTCACTATAAAGCTTAATATCGTACAGGAAAAATATGTATATTTACAGACGTATATATAACTCAAATCTGATTTTACAAACATCAAACTTGTATATGCTATGACATGTGTGAATTCAGTCATCAACAAATTCTCCATAGATATGATTGCCCACAGATACAATTACAATTGTAGATAATTTTAGATATATATTTCAGTGTAATTTTATTTATTAACATGGAGAGAAAAAGTTTCTTGATGGATGTAGTAAAAAATATTTTGGCTGCAAAATCAATGAATATTGAATCATTGCTGAACCCGAGCTTTTTCGTATGTGCTACACTGCCTCTTCACATTGACATTAAATGTTAATATAAACCAGTTTCTCGTCAACTGCTGAAACATTCGGGATGGGTTTCATTATATCCTTAGGTTTATGCTTATCCATTGAATATGGAAATATTTGAAACCCAAAGCGGAACGCAAATTATCTCTTATGCGCTTAATTGCCTCTTCACCTGTGTATTGCAAATGAATATGCACTGGTTTTGTTTCCCCAGTACAAATATTCAAGACGAGTTTTATTGTACCACTAAGTTTATAC
This sequence comes from Eudiplozoon nipponicum, assembly GCA_029291075.1. NCBI lineage: Eukaryota > Metazoa > Platyhelminthes > Monogenea > Mazocraeidea > Diplozoidae > Eudiplozoon > Eudiplozoon nipponicum. The sequence goes on along the minus strand of JAQBSW010000629.1, from coordinate 58,970 downwards.
TTCTCTATAAAATGTTGCAGGTAACTTTTAATGATATGATATTGCACAGCATCAAAAAGACTCTGCAGAAACTCAGGCGAACAAATACTCTGTCTCTTAAATAAGCCTTGTTTCTTCTCAATGGACACTAGCTGCTAAAATGTAAATACGCCTGTCTATGTTTCCCTAGAGAAAACTGATCTTCAAATTGCACATTCAGTTTTACATTTGCGCAACGCATCAAAAAAGTGAGAATATTAACCTCGTCGTGTTCAATTGTAAATGGTTCTGTCGGATAAAATATTTAGAATTTATTAATCCATTTTCCACCTTCACATGGCTATAAATGACCATATATCTATCATCAACAAATCGGTTGTTCAGTTTTACATTACTCAAATGCTCATATATCATTCACTTGAAACTACACATAAACATTTACTATCATCAAGATTGTGAACTTGATATAATCATCTGACCCATGTAAGTACTTACATTTGGCAGTATAAACAAAGAATTGTATAAATAAGCATATCGGCCAAGATCTGATCCAAAGACGAACCCAACCCTAGACAATATTTTTGTCATTTTAGTCGATCAACGTAAGTAAACTGAACATCAAAACAAGATACATACAGTAAACTATCCTACAACGTTTCATTTTGTTTTTAATTTAGGAAATCCTCCCTAATAAACTGACACAAAAAATCAATATTCTACGATCATTGCTGTTATATGTGATAAAATATTTAAAAATAGATATAAATTTGAAGAAGATTGGCATTCGTCATTTTTTCAGAAAATGATACAAGCTCAACATTTTGTGCGTTTTTTCAAAGCTGAAATATTCACGCTTACCTTCTAAAATAGGAAATTTCATGGCTTGATAGTCTCCACAGAAGAAAAGACGAACGCACAAATAAATCACATCCAAGCACAATTACTAGATCTAACGGATGATTTGGAGTAACTCCATCTGTTCGCGAAAAACATGTTTTAAATCTTTCGTCTTATAATGGTAATTAAAAATAGACGAGCAAATATTGAAAGGTTGACGCACTCACATCCAAACAAGACGACTAATAAGAACTTTTTTTATATTAATTTATCGAAGGTGAAACTAACATTGTTACAAAATAAGGCCCTTTTGTATGGTAAAATAATTTTACTTTCAGGAAATGAAAATTATTTTGTATTTATGGTATTTTTGATTCACTATTGAATCAGCTGGCTGACGTAAAAGTGAATAATGATGACAGCCAACGGAGTTTAGGTAAAGCTCGTCGACACATCTCAACAGTATCAAAATTATATATATATATATATATATATATATATATATATATATATATATATATATATATATATATATATATATATAGCCTCGAGTAAAGAACACATGACAGATTTATGAGAATTAGCCAAAGATGGTGATTGTCTTAATCTATTTTCAGATAAATTGTCTTGCATGTTCGTCATGTATTGCGATAATTACGTTTCTACGGGGAATAAGTGGATTTTTTTGAAATTGCCTCTAAGTTTGATACAACGAACCAATCCAGGAGGGTTGTTTCGACGAAGTTATCCTATTTGCAGCAAGTCTGATCAATCAAACTCGCCGAACACAAACAACTGAGGCCAGTAGGTATACAGCTATTTCGATTCTGTGCTTTACCGAAGACGCACAGGCAAAGTCGTACATCGCGATGCTCATATTTCTAAACTGAATGGCTTTATATCTGGTTCTAAATGTGAAATTAATATTAAGTCTGTTGCATCGAAAAAGCAGAATCTCTTTTCGATGCAACAATTTCTTTCGTTCTCAATGCCGCGTTTTGTGTACGCGGGTAATAGCTGTACACGGGCAGTTACACAAAGATCCGATTTTACACAATTTCCAATTTTGTTTTGTCTTTGATCGGGTTGACTTGTTTTTACTTCAACTGGAAATGCGGTTCTATCACATCTTTGTTTACTGGCGACGTTTCGGTGCCTACTTTCCAGCACCATCATCAGGCAACACAACACTGATCACAATAGCAGATTTAAGCAAATGTGGTAACCTCGTTCCAAAACCATTCCATTTATATATATTTGACTCAACACTATTTTAATCATAGAATTTGTCTCAGTAACTAAACTCAATATATAACTTTTTATAATTAGCAGACCAATCATTACCTCACCTATACATCATCTCATCTCGTATGCAGAATATTTTAGGGGAGAGAGACAGTATCGAACCTTTTGTTATTTGTTATAACTGTATTGCTACTATGTCACGGTAATCAAAATTTAAAAATGATAAAACTAAAACCTTGACTATCATATACTGTATTTTATTTAAAGCCGGGAACTCTAATGTATACAATGGTGTGTGAGGTATTGCGCACATAGCAACAAATTAGTTCAAATATGGAGCAGCAAGTTACGTAGATGGATGGAGAGTGAATGTTATAGCGACGCTTAGGTGAACGATTAAAGAGAGAAAGATAGAGATAGTCTGGACAACTAACGTTTTTCAAAAAACTAATCGTAAGCACAATGCGAAGTTAATCAACTATTGGAAATAATTGCATAAGAATATTTGCTCATATGACTAAAATAATTCATTATATCTATATACATATATATCTAAATATAATATCGTAACACCTTTATATATATATATATATATATATATATATATATATATATATATATATATATAGATATAGAAAAAGGACCATTGTTAATTATTAAACATGAATAATTTCTATTCTTATTATATATTTATTTATTACGTTAGTCACACCTTATATCAATATATAAAATACATGTCGATATGTATAAAAACATATATATGAATATAAGCAACAGTGTGAGACCAACATCATTTTATTTGGGCCGCTTTCTATTTAAACAAAACGAGGTCTTACATTTATTTCACCAGTAAATCATTTGATAAGACGGAGCTAAAGCATTTCTCTACATTAACTATCATGTCTTTTCTGATTCAGATCTTTGATTAAATTCTTTTTGTATTTAAAAACTGAAATATTTTAATAAAATAATCTATAATTTTCTTTCAGCCATTTTTGTGAATTTCAAATTTAAATTGAGAAATAATTTGTACTTGGATACACCTGTATTATAAAGCCATGCTATAAAGCACAAATAGTAAATATATATTCTCTTTGCCAGAGCTCATGTCGATTATAATATTTTTTATCATTTCTAGTACAATTTGAAAATGAAGAATACAAAGTTGTAGCGAGTAAACACAGAATACCATAAAGAAAAGCAAGCGTAATACGCAGATGAAGAGTCACGCAGAAACATGACCACAAGCAATAAAACAGATTACATTCAATTTATTTTTCTATTTTTTTCGGTTTGTTCAAATAGGATCAGAAGAACAAACCAAAGCTAACATGAACGAAATAGAAAAGCTTATATGCACATTCGTTTCGTGCTTACTGGCGACTCAGCTGTAAGAGATGATATTAGACCATATACTCACTATATATTTCAGTGAGGCATTTTGGACATTTCGGCAGTACAATCTCATATATGGAAGTGTATACCAGCAATATTGGAGAGAACCACACCTACAAACTTTTAAAATGCTATATTAAAGCCAACTTACTTTATATAAAACATACCGAGCCTTTAAAGAGTTGAAAACTACGGTTCCCTTTTTGGTACATGATACATCCACCATGGTTGTTTGTTATATATTTAATTGAACAATGTCATGGTTACTAGGAATTTTGTGAACTGATACCGATCAAATCCGGAGTGCATTGATTTTCTAGATTTTTAATTATTCAAAAATGGATGTAATTCGAAATTTAATCAACTTTCGCATATCTGGAAATCCAATGTATTGGTTTTATGTACCGACTCCACAACCATGATGTTGGTACAATTGTCCGACTACAAAATCATAGTTTCGTTAACATTTATAGGTTCTGTATATATATATTATATAACGCTTTGTCTTTGAAATCGCATTGCTGAAGACTTTATATGAAGTTCACTCCGCTACTGCTTGTATACGTATTCTTAAAGGAAATTGTACCGTCCATCTGTCCAAGTTTCCTCATTCATATATATAGTGGGTATTGGGCGAAATACCGGCTCCTACAGATGAGTCACCATTATGCACGAAACGAATGTGTACATTAGATTATACTTTCCATTCTCGCTGACGTTGCTTTATCCTTTTGGTCCTATTTGAACTAATTTGTTACTAGGTGCGCAAAATTTCAAGCATAATTTCAAATATATCATTTCTACACAATAAACAAGATTTAATTATTGTGTACTATTTTTGTTTTTTTTACTGCGATTTAAGGATACTGCAACATGAAAGCTCTTGCAGTGCGTGAATATTTGTTGTTTTTTCTTTTAAAACTTAATAACCTTTTTCTTCGTTTACAAACTTTACAATGAAACTAACAGCCAATAAAAATTTTAATTATAAACAATATTGTCCGTGAAGCATTTGATTTAGTGAATGAAGCAAAATTAAATAACGTCAGAAATGTGAAAATATATTTTTCGACTTAAAATTCTGTTTGCAAGCATTCCTGTCGGCGTATTTATGGATTTATTCTGTTAATGTACAGAATGTAAATGCCCATCATTCTCTATACCTACAATTCATCTACAAAAAATTCTTCAAATAATATAATTCAGGTTTTGTAATCGTATTTGGTGTTTGATATTTTATGACAATTGGTGGAACGGCGATGGGTATCTCGTTAGGTTATCTGTTAACTTTGAATAAATCAAGACTGAATTGGCGATGCTGAAATAAATCAATAGAAAATTGGGAATCCCGAAATGTAAGTTGACTTATATTATAAAAATCAACAAGGTAAGAAAAAAAGTGAAGCCGTACCGCACAAAATAAATTAATATGTTAACAGCAAATCAAACAATTTCTCTAATAATTGAAACAGCGCTGCCTATTACGACACCTTATACACATCATCTGTATCTTTAAAGAAAAAAAAGACTGCTAAATATGCATGTAAAGAATAAGCTTTATGCAATTGAACAGTCCGAATTATTTATTTATACACATACACTATATTACTTAAATAAAGGTTGCGATACTGTTATATACACCTGGTTCATTATGGAATTACTATTGCCAGTAGAAACTACGCATTGCAAAGTATAGAAAAGGCAATTCATCCAATGGACCGGTACCGTCCTTATCGAGAACCCAACACGTATTGCCCCGAAGTTGACGCAAACAGGGCTCGAACCTGAGCTAATCTGCTTCGTAATTTGTTTCTCTAAATACGCATCTACTGTGCTACACACTGCACACACTTTTCACACTTTACGTGAAGTCTATATGGCATCTACTTAGACCTAAACTTCCAACTACAAAATGAGACAGAATTTTATATCAATATCGCAACATTCACTTCACCAAGTGAGTTTTTTTCTTTTATAATGATAGATTGGAGGTGGCTAGATGGAAAGCTAGTTCTTAGTAGTTGTCATATAGACTCTGCTCATGGGAACTTTGCACCAAGAAACATTAGCACAATTAAAAATTGTTTGCAGTGTGTGAGATGGTTTCTCAGTCGTTAGATCAACAGCTCCACAAAGCAGACGTGCCTATGTACAAACCCTTTCGTTTTCTCATACCAATTTTCAATTCAGTACCACTTCACAAATTGACGCGTTGTCTGTTCTACAAGGAATGCCATAAAGGCTCCGCCTAAAGGAAAAGCTAAACAAAAAACCTTAGTTATAATATTATTGAAAATTGAGTGCAGTGTGCGGCAGGGTGGCTCAGTGGTTAAAGAATCAATTTCCTAAGCAACCATGTCCGCAGCAAATTCTGGACAGCACATGATGAGATGCCATTAAGGACAAAAGTAGTCTAGCGGATGAATTGCCCTTTGTACATATAAAAAGGCTTATATTATACCTAAAAATGTATGTACTTAATGGGTCAGGTGTTTATTTCAAGATGGGAAACTTGATTAATTTTATTGTTATCACCGCTTGCGCAAAAAGTGTTCGTTTATTTATATGAATGTTCATTTCAATAACACTTCATCATGTATCCTGTTATCTGTTCTATAATAACAGATTATGGATGGTTATTTGGAAATTTAATTCTAAAAGGTTGTCATCTAGGCTCCGCGTAATGAAAAATCTATTTAAGAAACATTATTTTTTATATAACTAAAAATTGTGTGTAGTTTCCTGCAAGGTGGTTCATTGGTTAGAGTAACAGTTTCCGAATAAAATGTGCCCAGGTTCGAACCCTGTTAGCGGAAAATTCTGGATAGTACGTGGTGAGTTCTTCATGAGGACGAAATCGGACTACTGAATGAGTTGCCTTTTTTTACATAATAGAATGCTTGTTTTATACTGACAAATATCCGTACAAAATGGGGCAGGTATTTATATCAAGAACGCAACCTTTGTTTAATCAGTTATTATCACCATCCGCGTAAAAAAATGTTCGTTTAATTACATGAATGTTCAATTTCCTAGGTTGCGTGGTGTCTGTTCAATAAGTACAAATTTTCGTTGGTTATTTTGAATTTTAGATAAAGAAGATGCTTTATATGCTCTATTTAAAGGAAAGACTTACCAAGAAACATTAGTCTGTACATTTAAAAAAATGTGAAGTCTGAGAAAAGGTGGCTCAGTGGTTAGATTAACTTTCACTAATCAGACTTTCCCAGGTTCGAGACATGTCAATGGCAAATTAAGTACAATAGATGATGAGATCCTAATAATGAAGAACTCCGTCAACTCGGTGGTATTCCGTATATACTTGATACAATACTTAGTTTATTCTGACAAATTTCTGTAAATAAAGGAAGAGGAGTTTATATCAAGAACGCAGCTTCAATTTTTAAAAAAAGTATTATTGCCACGCCCTACAAATATTTGTTTAATTGTATAAACTTGGAATATATGTATAAGGAGAATAAATGTCGGGAAAACCAATTGCTAAATTAGAAAATACTTATACCTTTTAAACTGGACATACGTTTACTAATGGAGATCTTTTCTGCAAATTCTGCACAAATATTATCATAAAAAACAATCTCCAAATCAGGATCATTTTCATGCATTTTTAATGCCGGAATCAAAAATTAATTATGTACTGTTTAGCTTTTAAATGAAACGTTAGTCAGTAAAGTAAGTGATAATGCTAAATAAAATACCACACTGGTATTACCGGCTTGTTTCTAAGACATATAATATATTGTTAACGGAATAGTTATATTTTCAAAGGTAACCGAAATAATTCACTCAAAGTAGTTGACCGGAAAATTTCTCATGCCATTCATTATGTGGATCAGGTAATTGTGATATTTCCGGTCCCGAAAATTATCAGCCTTATTTCGAATAAAAAAAACAGCTCATTTTGAGGTATAATATGCCACAGATGTTATATGTTTCGCCGGAAAAACGCAACGGGTTGTCTTTTCAAGTAACAAATTACATTATTGGTCTTCTATTGCGCAAGCTTGCAGGACAAATGCAACAAACGTAGTCATTGCTAAATTCCGCTTAAATGGTGACATGCATACAAATCCTCGGTATTCGCGCCATATGCTATTGGTCTATTGTAACAACCATTTTTCCGTTTAAAAAGTAACAATAAACTCACGTCAAATTGATCTTGATATTTAGCTATTGAAACTTCGATCGACAGACCAGCCATATTTTTCAAAATCCGCGCTCAATGTTGTTACAACATACTATTTTCTACACTATTATTTGTCGTTTAGATGTTTGGTATTGGTTGAACAAAGCAATAATTCATGCAATGTTTAATGTTTTCAGGTGCCTTACAAAGTGTTTTCGCCTCATGATGTTGATCCGTTGTTGCCAATCTCTTTCATTTCCAATAAAAGATACATCACACATTTATCAAAAGATCCTATTCATATTTATTGATTTATATTTCGATTGACACGCCAGTCGTGATCGTGAATAACCTTTTGCTTTATTGAAATAAAAACTCAGATAATGAAAGAGACGACCGGCGTTTCAATCGAAATACCAACTAATAAATATCAAAAATTATGTTTGGTGAGTGTGGGATACAAAAAGAAGGCTTGTAATACTGTAGGCTATTTATTGGTATGTTTGATGATTTAATTTAGAATTCTTAAAGATTTAGAACTTTCCATGTAGAGTTAGGTAGAAATATTCTTTATACTAAAGTGATAATAGGTTTCCTGTGGCCGTTTTTAATATTAAAAGACCAGCGTTTTAATTTAATTAAATTTAATTACCATAATAACGTCAAAATGTACGAAATAAATTTTTATGAAAATATTAAACTACGGATAAAACACTTTGGAAACGTTAGCATTCGTATAAGAGTTGCCTAACGCGAAGAATATCAGCTGAACATTTATTAATAAATTTTTTTTTAAGAATGAGAAATAATGAAGACTAGAATTTTTTAATAAAGTATACATATTTCTTATATAGCATAATGGGCTCTTTTGGTTGGTTTGGCGACTCAAGTTGAAATTTATTAAATAGCGCCTCATTTTTCCTCTTCTACGGAATCGCTCTCGTTAACCCGTACCTGTGAGCAACCTGATGCTTCAACCCACGTGTGCGTCATTTTAACACTGACCCGGGTTTAGTATGTGTAGCCGGCGGAGCAGCAGATAATTGCGATCGTAAATGCTTTATTTCATTCTCTGTTTTACATTCTAAATTCATAAGGTGTGTCACCATTAACGTTATATGCTTAAATATACCGTGTCAAAACTAACCTATATTCATATCTAATTTTATTATTAAATGTATTTTATTTAAATGAGCCTTTTAAAATGCGAGCCTTAATAAAATTCATAGTACCGTTTTCATGTGCAAAAAAATTAATTTTATCAGATACAAGAACCGTTTCTTCCTCATATTCTTCTCAGTTATCTCTTTATAGATAAGTTGAAAAGCAAAACCAAAACTAAAAATGTTAACCTAGAGAGAGTGTGAAATAAGTGAAGAACCAATCAATTGCGTGCATCATCCCCAGTTCAATCTCAATTCAAGAAGCATGTTCAGGCATTGAGATGAAACTTGAGGTTATGCACGTAATGCATAAGTTGGTGCCTTAAATACACTATCTTCTTGTTTATATCTTTCTATTTTGTTTGTCCTTTTAACTTATATATATAAAGAGATATTCAGTTTTAGATACTTAAGAAGAATATGAGAGAGAAACGGTTCTTTTATGTGATAAAATACATTTTTCTTCTTGTGTATTGAAAGGGTACTTTGTATTATGTGTAAGCTTTATATCGTTCTTAACAAACTGGAATTTTCATAATACGAATATTCTATCGCATTCTGATTTACGGAAACAAATTTAAATGCTATATGATAAAAGGTATCATTATTGTTATACATATTTTCCAAAGTTATTTCTAAGTTATAGTTTTGCATGGGTCCGATTTTTATTTCGTAGTCTCTAAATACATTTCATTGTTCACTTTTAACTCTACCCAAAAATATCTTTTAAGATGCTAGTTTTTTATCATATATAAACCTTAATTAATTTGACTCAGTTAAGGTGAATAAATAATTTATCCTCCAAATATCTACGTTACGATTTGTGACTATGCCACGATAATACTTATTTTGTTCTATTGGAGCTAAGAAGTAATGACATTTTTCCGAGACAATTAATTATACATTGCTTCAAAACTCCAAATGTTAGCGAATTTGCACTTATATAATTAAAGGAACATTGGCTGCACGGGGAAGGATAACAGGGGTTAGCACAACAGATTGCGAAACATACGTAACCAAGTTTGCGCCTTGTCCGCGCGAAAAGCTGGATTGTACGTGATGAGTTTCCATTAGAGACAAAACCGGCCTTCTGGATGAATTTCCTCTTCAAAATTATATAATGCTTAGTTTATAATAACAAAATTATGCGCATAATGAAACAAAACTCATATCACGTTCGCAACTTTCATCTAAATAATTGTTATCACCGGCCGTGCAACCAATGTCCAATTAATTATATAAATGACAAATTCAAAACCATTTTCCCAGGTAGCGCAGTGTCCGTTCTATAATCACTGATTATGGTGGTTTGTTTGAACTTTATGTATAAAGGTATGCCATAAAGTCTCCGCCTAATCGAACGACTAACCAGGAAATATTAGTTTATAACTGGGAATTTTGTGAAGTGTGAGGCAGGGTAACTCATTAGTTAGAGCCCCAGATTTCGACGCAGATGCGTTCAGGTTCCAACCCGATCTACTGGATGAATTTCATTTGCTACCCTATGCAATGCTTGGTTTATACTGACAAATTAATTTACACAATAGGTCCGGTGTTCAAAAAACGCGATCGTAACCTTGATTAAAATAGTAAGTGAAGTTACATGCAAGAAGTGACCCTGAATTGTTAACAAATATGAAATATTCGTTAATAATTTCATGTTACTGGGAACATTTAGCACAGATAGGTTAAAAGGATTATTATTATTAAACAAGGGCGAAACAAAAAAGTTAAAATCAATATGTTAAGCGCTGTGTCAAATGCGAGTACTAACGAGTCTGAAACAATTTCTACTAAATAAAATATTTAAAGTACGTAATCGATCAACGGGTCACTATGATAGGTCATGTGCTGAAGTGTCCACCGTAAACGAAATAGACCATAAAGCAAATAAACTTTGTGTTTTTCAAATTTTACAAACTTTAATTATGTGCATGCTAAAGTATTTCGATTGTCTGTAAGTTTTCTCATATGTGCGACATTTAAAAATTTATTTATCATCGATATTTAACAATGTCCGAAATCCAAATATATCAAGAAATCACATTGAAAACTAAGCCAATCCAAACACATTTACTGAATTTACAAAATGTGCTATGTGGATAAAACGCGCAATTTGGTTTAATAATTTAAAATACAGGTGCACCAATCAACAAAATACTTCACTCTGATCTTAAATAGTAAAGATTTTACTTTATTTTCAGTTCAAAACAGAGTATTGTACCATAAATTCTGATATATACCGCAATATTGTCATCTATATAAACTGAAAAATATCCTTCCAAATGTACTATATTCTAAGTTACTATTTTATTAAAAATCAATATCTAATACAATTATTTTCTACACTATATAATAATAATAATTAATATTATTCAATTCTTATTCATTTAATTGTACTATGTTCTATTATTCTTATCTATTCTATTCTATTCTTATTCTATTCTCTATTCTATTCTATTCTATTCTATTCTATTCTATTCTATTCTATTCTATTCTATTCTATTCTATTCTATTCTATTCTATTCTATTCATTTCATTATTCTCTCATTCTATTCTATTCTATTCTATTCTATTCTATTCCTATTCTATTCTATTCTATTCTGGTTCTATCTATTCTCTATTCTATTCTATTCTATCTCTATTCTATTCTATTCCCATTCTATCTTCTATCTCTATTCTATTCCCTATTCATTCTATTCTATTCTATTCTATTCATTTCATTCTATTCTATTCTATTCTATTCTTATTCTTATTCAATTCTATCTCATTCTATTCTATTCCTATTCTTATTCCCATTCTTATTCTATTCTATTCTATTCTATTCTATTCTATTCTATTCTATTCTATTCTATCTATCTTATTCTATTCTCATTCATTCTATTCTATTCTATTCTTATTCATTCTATTCTCTATTCTATCTTTATTCTATTCTATTCTATTCTATTCTATTCTATTCTATTCCCTATTCTATTCTATTCTATTCTATTCTATTCTATTCTATTCTATTCTCTATTCCCCATTCTTATTCTATTCTATTCTATTCAATTTGTTCTATTCTATTCTATTCTATTCTATTCTATTCATTTCATTCTATTCTATTCTATTCTATTCTTATTCTATTCTATCTCATTCTATTCTATTCTATTCTATTCTATTCTATTCTATTCTATTCTATTCTATTCTATTCTATTCTATTCTATTCTTATTCTATTTCTATTCTATTCTATTCTATTCTATTCTATTCTATTCTATTCTATTCTATTCTATTCTTATTCTATTCTATCTTATTCTATCTATTCTATTCTAGGTCTTCTATTCCTCTATATTCTATTCCATTCTATTCTATTCCTATTCTCTATTCTATTCTATTCTATCTCTATTCCATTCCATTCCATTCTATTCTATTCTATTCTATTCTATTCTATTCTATTCTATCTACCTCTATTCTATTCTATCTCATTCTACCTATCTTCATTCTATTTGCCCTATTCATTCTATTCTATTCTATCTTCATTCTGTCTCTTCACTCTCTTCAATTTTCAATTCTCTCTATTCATTCTACTCTTATAATGATTTTCAGATCTACCTCTACTATTATCTTTTATATTTTTCCATTTGGTATTGATTTTCTACTGTTTGACGTCTTTTCGTTTGAAATATTATTTTGAATATTAACAACTATTTGCATTTTGTCTCTTTATTATAAGGCGAATTCTTCATTGATTCGGCTGGTCGACGTCTTATTAGGCGTATGCGAAACCAAAGAATTGACTGGAGCGAACCTATTGACCGTCAATTTGTTGAACAAGAACCTGTGGCTGGAAATTATTATCCGGCTAACAATCGTATTATTCTTCGTGGTAGTAATCGCCATTCTGTCAGTCCAATGACACTCAGTTCTCATCAAATTTCTGAAAGTACGTTGTTCCAGACTAAAGCTGGTTAAATCAATAAACTTTATTTTTACGTTAACATTCTACAGGATTTAATATCCTATATTTTTCCATTGAGATTCTATGACAATTCAGATGCAGTTAATTGTTTTTATCAGATTAAGGATTTATTTTCAAAAAATAATTTATTTAATTTTACATTAACTAGTTCAACAGTAACAGATTCTAATCGTATTATCGAAAGTATTTCTTAAATTTAACGTATTTGAGTCGTAGCATATTTATAAACTACGAATTTCTACCATTGCTAAAGCTGGCTTATGTGGAAACCCAATAAAAACTGCTCATTTGGGCTGTACATTGTCAATTTTTCAGAAGCAGCTGTTAGCATATCCGGATTTACATTTATATTCTGCATCAGCAGTTTGAAAATGCAATCGCAGTTAATGACTTGATTTAGGGCAGAGACACAATAAATCTCTTCTTATACGATAATGATACTATATTATCATTGTTAAATCACAACATACATTGATGTTATTATTCAAAAATCAATTAGGTGAGATACCTAAATTTGCATTTATGCATTCATTATAGTACATTATTATCACACTACAGCTGTTTAGACGAGCACTGCTTTTGAATAATTGTGCTTCGAAACAAGTTCCATATAATTTTGTTCGACAGAATATACTTGCCTGAAAATTTTTCGGCAAAGTGGTTCATTGATAATAGTCATAGGCACCGGAGCGGATGTGCTCAGATTCTATCCCGGTCCGCGGTAAAATTCTTGACAGTACGTGATGAGTGCCGAATAAGGACGAGACCAGTCTACTTAATGAACTGCTTTTCCAGATTATGCAGTGCTTTGTTTATAATATATATATATATATATATATATATATATATATATATATATATATATATATATATTTGATTTAAATAAATAATCATTAATGCTGCCCGTTTAACCAAAGATTTTTTAATAATTACTGCCTTTACTATTCTATTTTGTGGTATTAACAATAAAGACCCGAATGATTTTAGATGCAGAAGCATTAGCTAACAGAAGTCATGCTATTAAATAAATATTCCTTTTTATAAATAATCGTTCTGTCGTTAAATCGTGGTGTTAAAACAAGTTTATAGATGCTTAATGGCAGCTAACATTATTCAAGTATGTATTAGGTGCTGCGAAAATAGTAACAAATTAGTTCAGTTGTGACCAGAAGGATAAACCAAAGGTAGCATGAACGGAAAGAATAATCTGGTGCACATTCTTTTCGTGCTTACTGGCGACTCTTCAGTAGGAGCCGGCATTACGCCCTTTAACCACTATATATTGGGTGAGGAATGTGAGATAATAGGACGGTACACATTCCTCACCAAAATATATAGTGGTTAAAGAGCGTAATACCGGCTCCTACTGATGAGTTTCCAGTAAGCACGAAACTAATGTGCATGAGATTATACTTTCCGTTCATGCTGTCTTTGGTTTATTCTTCTGGTCACAACTGAACTAATTTGTTACTAGTTTCGCAACACGTAATACATACTTGCTAATATATTAGTTCTCCGCAACAAACAGTACTGAAGCTTACATTAATGGATTATTCCACAATACATACAAATTCTAACCAGTATGCCGTATTTCTTAAAACAGAATATTCCTTAAAATTATTCTCAGTACATTTAATCTTCTGTTTCTTATTATTCTTCTTCTCCATCATTTTATTACAGATATTATTATTAATAGTAGCATTAGTAATGGTAGAAGATATAGTGGTAGATATAGTAGTAGTAGTGGTAGTAGTAATAGTATTTGTAGCATTATTAGATATATTATTAGTAGTATTTGAATTTTTAGAAATAATAGTATTTGTTATAGAAGTAGTAGTAGTAGTAGTCATAGTATTACTAGGAGCATCAGTTATATTAGTATTAGTAATATTAATTGAATTAGTATCATTATCTTAGTATTAGTAGCAGTAGTGCTATTGGATGTAGACTTTGTTGTTGCTTTAAAAGTTTTAATAATTGAATTGCACTTGTCCTTTGATTTTTAAATTTGATTTCCATTTTGACTAAATGCATTGAATAACAATAAAAATGACACATTCTTGGTAATCGCACAAATGAAATTCTTCGTCTTTTCAGTAGTCCCAATGGCAGTGGCAGTGTACACTGATCGAGCACAAGGTGGTTCATCTTTAGAAGACAATGAGCTGGAGCTAATGGTTCATCGTAGAACTATGGTAGACGACAGTCTGGGAGTTGGTGAGCCACTACAAGAAAACGGTGAAGATATGGCTGGTAAGTTGAATATCTCATCTCAACTGTGTTGTTTTTATACTGTGTAAATTTTTCCGACCATTATTTCGTAGGAGCTGTGCAGCCGAAAATTCAGTCAAATGTAATATCATATATTTATTTAATTTTAATCTACGATAATAAATTTTAGTAAATTTAGATTAATGACTAAAGGAATTCAAAATGTTTAAAGAAATAAAATTCTAGTAGTTGCGATTTATAGGGATACTGGTTTAAAGCTGGAATTGAAGTTTATTTGATACATTTTCTTTTCAATCCAAAAAAACTATTCCGCTTATTTATGTCAATTTAATAAAATCAAGATTGCCATCTCGATATAAACACAAATCCCATTATATTTAGAATTTTTTAGAATAAACTAAAAGTTTTATAATGTAGAATAACGCAATTCATTCAGTAGAGCGGTTTTGTCCTTATTGGGAACTCTTTGCTTATCGTCCAAAACATTTTCCACTGAAAGAGTACAAATCTGAGCATGTCTACTTCGGAGTCTTTGACCCCAATAATAAGAACGAAACCGGTCTACTGAATGAATTAATTTTTTCTATATTATACAATGTTTACGTTATACAGAGTTGAGAGAAAGTAAGAGAGGAATATGAATAACGAAGTAAGGCAAAATATAAAATAAGTTAGTAAAAGATAAACAGTATGTAAATGTTTACAGAAAGTATTACAGTACGATGAGCAAAGAAGTAAAGAACAAAGGAATTAAACAATCATTCATTGCACGGGCGTTGATAATTATTTAAATCAAGGTTTGGAAATTGATATAAACACCAATCACATGATACATGCATTCGACAGTGTAAACTAAGCATTGCATAATTTAGAAAACCTATTCATCCAGTAGACCGGTTTCGTCCTTAGTAGGATCTTTTCAAACTCTTTCCACGGCAAATTCTGGCCAGTACTTGACAAGTTCCAAATAACGACAAAACCTGTCTACAGGATAAATTACATTTGTTTGAAATTCCTGACTACAATTTTTGGTTTATGATTAAATGAAATATTTAAACTAACATTGTTATAAACAAGGTTGCGATCTTGACATAATCGCCTGACCCCTTAATTACCTACACATGTCAGTATGTTGTGTAGTGTAGTGTGCAACAGGGTGGATCATTGGTTAGAGCACCAGATTCCGAATCGAGCACTGACCGCGGCAAATTCTGGCCGATACGTGATGAGTTTGCAATAAGAACGAAACCCGTCCACTGAATGAATTCTTTAAATCAAGTTTGCGAGCTTAAAGTAAACACCAATCCCATTGTATTTGACCAGTCGTCGGACTATATAGAAAAACTACCACCACCCGCGCAATCAATTATTGTTTTATTGTATTTCCAATATATGTATATGTGGCGAAAGCTGCAAACAGTTAATGTTCGTGACTGCATAGAAATTGTGCAGACGACATTTTCAGTCATGTTCAATATATACGAGACTACTAGATGTGAGAGCCGCATATCTAATTTTGCTTTCCATATATATGCAATGCGGTTTGATCCTCGCTAGTCAGTTTTCCGTCGTACTCTGATGATGATCATGGAAGGTCGAAACGCGTCAGTGCCTGCAACTGACGGTAGTTTTGTTATGTTGCTCGACGACTGATTAAATACAATGGGATTGGTGTTTACTCCAAGCTCGCAAACTTGATTTTAAGAATTGTTACCACCACCCGCGCAATCCGTTATTGTTATATTGTATTGCCTCTACTGGATGAATTGCCATTTAAACTAAAAGCCAGAGAAATATATCAATTTTCTCCCTATTTTGTATGCATCATATCACAGCCATACCAGGAGATATGCGCGAACATCCATTTTACGATTTATCTAGTCCAATTATAAAGTGTTAGTCTGCAATGCTTCGAGAACAACAGAAACAAGGAATGTCACAGGAAGGCTGGCACGCGTACACACACTTTCAAATCACACAATTATATTCAGTTAACGTATACACGACTCTTGTTTAATCAATCGCATGAATATGGGCTTCACGATTTCTATGAATACACTTAAAGCGCATATTGCAGCTTCTGTCAAATTTATAATGAATAAGTTTTGATTGTGAGGTTTGTTGTATTTTTCATTTAAATCAAGTGCAAAAACCTACAATAATCATAAAATCCACTAACTAGCTTGTTGTAAAACGTGACTAAACGAAAGAAATCCAGTCGTACTTACTGAAGCATCTTAATGAACCTTTGGCATCTTTAGTGCACGACGGAAAACATACTAATGAGGATCAGACACCAGTTTTAATGCAATTTATGAAGGATCAGGTATACGGCTATTACACATAAAAATATCTTGTTCATTATATAGTTATTTCAAACGCATCAGTTCGTGCGATAAACGCTAGTTTTACATCGTTTTACTCATGACGGTAAAATTGCCTAATAAATTGAATTGCCTATATATGTATATGTGGCGTGAATGCATAGAAATTGTGCAGCCGACATTTCCGTGGTTAAATAAAATGGGATTGGTGTTTAATTCAAGCTTGCAAACTTGATTTAAAGAATAGTTACCACCACCCGTGCAATCAATTATTGTTTAATTTTACTGCCTATATGTGTACCTATTCTAACTGAATTAATGAACTATTTTAAATTTTTAGTTCGTAAATAATTCAGCTTCAGATTGGACATTCGAGTGGTTACAACCTCTTTATTTGTTGAGTAAATATTTCAAATGACACGTCTTCTTTAAAAGGTATATTTACAAATATGTTCCTCTGATTGAATAAGGGTTCACATCATATTTGCATCAATGAATCATTGAGAAAACCGTCTACTAATAAAGTTATTTAGCACGCCCAGCTCTCTCTATATCTAACTATATATAAGAAAAAATAATTTGCTTATCAAAATTGCTTTCGAAAAATGTGACCGCGGATTTATTTTATGTAAAATCCATGTATTTAGAATATTTTCAGTGTCAGTGTATGGTGGTGTTTAAAATAATTTTATTAGAAAACGATTATTCCTTACTTTTGTAAACCAACCCTGAAATGATAACCATGAAACATATGCTGTGAAGCCGCACTCAAGGAATTTTTTGTATTTATATAGTACGTGTTTACATTTAATGGATGAAATTATGTGGTACCTTCACAGATGTCTAATTCAAAATTGATATTTTTTACAAAATGCGCCGTCTAAACATTAAAGTAAAAGTTAAGTTCATTGCAATCGGCTATTTATTATTGTTTATTTTTACACGTGCGATGGCCGCCCAGTGCGCTATATAGGTGTGATAGGCCGATTACAAAATTAGCAAATCTAAAAAAATCTTAGACAAGGCACACATGTTAATGGGTTGAATACACCTGCAATAGCCGAAAATCATGCTTATCATATTTACACTCCAAACTTAATTGATTTTTTGGCGTTCTTCAATTTAATAATGGAAATACGACCACTGTATTACAGTAGCAGTCGGTAGAAACATTTTTAACCGCAGTTGATAAATCAAAAGTAATATGTATAAAAATTGAATTAAACTGGCGATTTTCGATAAATGATCCTGCTCTACGACCCATGCATTTTCTTATTAGCTTTATGCTTAATCATATCAGCAAGTAAAATAACTTATTTCCATTGACTTTTCTAAATTTTCTATATAAAGTAACAGGTCTGTTATGTGCGATGGGATCATATGCAAACATAATGTCCATTTTGACTAAGCTGTATAGATCTGCTTTATAATAAAGTCTTAATATAATTAACAGTATATATTAAAATCTAAATAATTATATGTTAGCATAAACTAGAACGTGTATGCAATGTGCGGCTGTTTTGCCAATGAGTTGTAATTGTATTCGTGAACCAAATGATTCTGAGTTGAAAAACCAAGTGCTGCGATTGTTGAAAACAGTGATGAGCGCAAAATATTTTTAATAATTGGTGTAGAGGATTAGCTACATTATCTATATTTTTCAATTTTCAATTTACTTAAAATATAGATGTATATAAATATTAAAATTCTGCATTATAATTTATTTCAAACTTACTTCACCTGGTGACCTATTTTCTGCCTTATAATAGCAGTTTGGAGATGACTAGTTAGAATTTGATGCTCAAATTCATCCACCTGGGGGATGGACGGAAAAGAAACACAATTTTAAAAATATCTGAAAATTGATTGCACTGAGCGACTTTTGAGATGTAGCGTTGAACAGCATGACTTTAAAGCAAATGCTTGCTTCTTCAATTTGTGGCGACGGCAATTCTGGTTTTTAATGAGTTGTGCCACATGTTCCGAATGGGGAATCACATCTATCATACGCTGCCTTTAATTTTTTTACGGATAGTAAATATAAAATATTCCTGCCCTTATATTTCATTTCAAAATCCTTTCCCTATGTGACATTATGTATATCTTCGAAGACAGATCGGGGAAGTATGGTTCAAACATAAAAGCGGAAGTGGTAACAAATGACATCTGCACAAAGTAAGAAATGATGCCAGATAATTATACATGTTATGCAATTTGCGTATTTATTGAGGTAGTGGAGAAGTTGCAAGACTAAATCGCGAGCTTCCGGGCTCAAAATCTTTCCGTGGCATATCTGCATACTCTACTTAATAAGCAAATATGGACAAAATCGTGCTATAAAGTTAACTGCATTTACTATTCATTGCGGTGCTTAGCCTATACCGATAACATACCTACCGCTCTTCTCTGGGCTAAGACGCAACCTTATTTATGGATTGGTTATCTACACAATTAGAAAAAATGGATTTTACTCTCCGTTCGTGGATCCCCAGATTTTTGTGTTAGTCGTGCCAACGGATCATTTTAATCGTAAATTTATTTTGTTTCAAGCTGTCTATGATAATCCTTCTGTTTTTGTGTGCCATACCTTTAAATTTCGGCATTATGCCCGAGCACACTGTGCAACATTTTGAACTTTTACATCATATAATAGGATGGTTCTGAGCTGCTTCTATTTGTTGTTTAATAGTCGTGTGAGAAACCCTTAGATTTCTATCATTTTGCTCTAAAATGAACTGCATCTACTGCGCGTAAAAGTTATGTTTTACATAAAAAAACAAAGAGAAATTAAAAGTGGCCTTCTCTGATTCTCTTTTATTACTATCCGAAGCGTTTTTTCTAAACTTTATGTTCTGAAATGAATTGCTTACTAGTGTGCGTAAAATCGATGTCTGCCATCATAGATACAAGGGATTTAGAACCGCTTGTTTTACATTTTAATTTACTGATGAGAGGCCTTTTTACTTTAGCCATTATGTTTCGAATCTGATTGCAGCATTTTTACGTTGACAGTTGATTTTTAATTTCGATTGCATGTCGTCAGACAGTACCTAACGGTTTTATTTATGCCTATACATATACTTGCAATATACGTATAATTTACCTTTGTTAACGAAAATATCTCTCAATGCTTACAATTGGCATAGTAATTTTGTGCCAATTATGTTTTATACCTTTTAACTTATAAGTAAAAACTTTTTTTTCTTGTTAATAAGACCATGATCTGGGGAAACATGTCTAGATTAAATCTCAGTAAATGTTTTGCCTATGTGCACCGATTTGTCAAATCTTTCATTATACAACAGACTTAAGCAGAGTCATGCATTTAGTCGATATTTTAGAAATTTTCCACCTTGGCAACTGACAGAACAATATTTAAAATAGTGTATATTTCAGGTAGTCTATTGACTTTCCAGTAAACATTTGGAGTCCTATAAAAATAAATGTCTTCATTTTGTCTACTGCTTTATCTAATACCTGGCATAAAACATGTACTAACTACAGGATGTTACATAAACAACTGCTTCAAAATTTGTTTGCTTTAATAGATAAGGTGAATTTCTTTTTGCATCGTCTGACGAACGTTTGCTATGCCTCAAATAGGTGGATTATTTTGAACTACAACATCATGTTTTTCTAGTGACTTTGAGGTAACGAGTTTGACTGATTCCAAGTGTGCCACTTTTTTGCGCTTCAATGGTAGTGTAGACTACTTTTAACTATTAACCCAAGAAGGGCCTAATCCTAAACTAGTTGAGGCTCTTATGCATAATTTCTGGTATATTTTGTACAAAATTAGTTCGAATAGGGTCAGACGGACATGGCAAAAACGAATTTGAATTAACTTTTACAAGGTGCGCCATACTTCCTACATAGATGCACAAATACCTGTCCTTAACTACTACGAATATACAACTAGTTTATTAGGTAAGCATACACACACTGTGCGGAGGTTTTAAACATGGAGTAACTGCTCATTCTTTTTTATCTAACCAATCACAAAATATAGCTACACTATCGTATGTCGGAAGAACTGACGCATGTTGAACTTTTATGGTCACCATGAGATCACGTCGACAAACTGATTAATAATGAGTAAACCGCACTGCATATCTAAGGCATTGGACATCAGATATGCGATTGTCCTCCAAATTAGTTTCGCGTACACTCTAATTTACTGTGCAGTCAACATTTGCAATCATTTACGAGGTATGCGAGTCTCCTATGCGTGTGAGCCACATCTCTGATTCACCATTTATTGTATATGCGTTGCGGTAAACTGATCCTTAATCACATTGCTGTCGTTCTCTTTTATAGTTGTTGAAAGGCCAAGGCGTGTCGGTTTATGCAACTGGTGCTAATTTGGTTATGGTGTGCAACTGGTTGAAAAAATATAAATTGTGTTTACCTACAGATCGCAAAATTCATTTATATAATAGTTTATGGATTAGATTTTGAAATTTATATCAATAGATAAAGGAATTCATATTCGAACTCGGAGTCCTATTTTGTCGAGTTTTTTGTGTTCTTTGGCAATAAGTAGCACTGTTTTTTCACAAAACCAACTTGTAGGGTTGATGGAAGTATCAACAAAGGAACAGTTTTGACGATTTTATGGAAAAAGATTATATTTAAAATGGTACTCCATCAGTACCTATCGCAAAATGCAATGATAAATAATTGGCACATTGTCTTTTTTTACTTAGATTCGTTGAATTTTGAGATACGGTACAGCAACTGCATCTGTTGATTCGTATTCTTCGGCTATTTACCCACCGCGCACCAACCTGGACCACATAAATCGGTTGATTTATCTTAACAAAAATCTTGGATGTGGCCTATTCAAAAAAATAAATCAAAATTCTGAAGCACTTCCTATGTGACAATTTTTCAGCATATTTCAGAATGAAAAAACTGACTATAGCCTTGAAATTTGTTGTAAATATTTTGTCTAGTAAAAGGGAATTTTTCTGTTTCTAGCACAATTGGCAGTTATCTTTTATATTCATGAATCGTAATAAAATGAGTATTTCTTGTTAAAATGATTAATTAGACATATAATATTTAGATATTTATAGTTTAGAAAAACAACACATGAGCATTTATGCATTTAGCATGACGCACACAATAAAAGGTTAATTTTAATAGAACCAGAATAAAACACCATAGCCTGTGTGAGACAAAAGTTTAATCTCACGTCGTAAAATTTTTTGCATCTACTGGAGTCTCATACGTAGAATCATGCACTACATTCCATACACAATATATACTTTGTCGAGACGCATTTAATGGTCAAATCTGCTACGCGTACGCACACAAGTCATTACATTCCTTTTCAACTAATTAAAATCAGATTCTGACTTAAAATGTTTGCACCGAACATAATGTGTATTAATACTACAAACACGTATGAGTCGTCTAAAATGTGGACCTGTGGTTTCCAATATAAATCAGACATAGAATATTTAGACATATTTAGTTTAATGAATCAGCACAAGTGAATTTATACATTGGACAAGGCACGCCTAGTAACAATTTAAATGAAATAGGACCAGAAGCATATGCCAAAGTCAAGATAATGAAAAGTTTTATTGTCATTTAGGCAATTGTATCGTGACAACTGGCGGCTCACTTGTAGAATCCGGCACCACACCCCACATTCACTGTACAAATTTTGTCGAAATGCATTGAATTGTTCAATTTGCTATAGGCATGCGTACACAAGGCATTGTTGCCTGTTTTCAATGATGAAAATCAGTTTGTGACTTGACACATTTTGCATCAATTATAGTCTGCACCAACACTGTAAATGGTAACAACACCGCGATATTGGATGTGGCGTAATTTCACTAAAATTAAGAATATCAAACTACTCTACCAGCCTCCTAATTCCCTGATCCCAGACAGCATGCGCAATCACATTCTCGTGGTTATTACGGCACCAGTCAATTGAATGCACCAAATGTATCTATTTTGTAATTTGGAGCATCAACATATATGCCCTTATGCAGCAGACATGGTGTACATTATAACAAATTTGATTATAAAGAACTGGAAGTACAGTCTAAATTCAATATAAACAATCGATATTATTTTAAATGCGCATTCACTTCTTGCTCAATAATGTTTCGTAAATAGGAGCCGTCAATTCGCCGCGAACCTATTGCCTATTCGATTGCTTTTCCTGCGAAAATACTTAGTACTATTGTCGTTTTGCATAGAAGCTGGTTTACTTTAATTGGTTTGTCAAGATTTGCCGTGTTTTAAAATAAATTACCCTCCGTGGAAAGCTTTCAATAAGTTTAACAAATTAAGTACAATAATAAACATTTACCACAAATTTTATTCATTTTTGATAAATATGTAAGCCAAATAAATTACGACATGCCTAAAATTTCAATTTTACACGAACGTACGTATTTTTTTATAAAGCTCTACTAATTACTTGTTTAAATTCTCAATTTTCTGTTTAGGACTTGTTGCTCGTGGAACTATGCGTTTGGTCATCGACACTGTCAGTCACTTAGAGAAGACTGACAGGCAGCACGCTCTAGCAATAACACGCCCTGTTATTCCTATATTTTCAAGGATGAAAGCCAATCTGCCGAGCAGTCATTCAGAAGTGCCAGAAGGAGACGTAGGTAAGTTGGCTAAAATTGTAAACACATTAGCAGTTGAACGTCCCGCGGTGAAGTGGACTGAATGCATGCTCTTAGTGTCATTCATTGAATTTGCGATTTCAAAGACAATAGAATGCAGAAGTTACACAAGCTATTGTAGATTGAATTACTATAACTTTTTGTTTTCGATTAATAGAATAGTATTATTTTTCGTTTATCTACACATGCACTTATATATATATATATATATATATATATATATATATATATATATGTTTTTATATCTGATAAAATTTCTTTTTGTTTTTGCACACAGGAAGGGTACAATAATTATACATATATATATACACAAAATTCAATTCCTTTGAACTTCCACAGGTGGCTTCGTTTCTGCATAGAATTAAAGATCAAAGGCAGCTTGTTAGAACTTCAGGACTTAACAGATAGCATATTGTAATATTTGAAGGAAAGGCCAACCTCGAGCTTAGAAGAAGACATTCTACTCTTTGTAATGTTGAGTTTATACTAACACAATATAGAATAAAAATTTTGTCATTAAAACGCTATTTAAAAATAATGTCCACTATGATATTTATAGGCTCTTGTATATATATATATATATATATATATATATATATATATATATATATATAAATAATTGGGATATAATAAATCATGCATGCATCCATAGATAATGATAGAGTGGATGATTTACCTTTCCCAACTTATGCAATGTTTATAATATACGGGCAACATACATCAAAACGTTTATTTCAATTTATTTCATATTTAATAATAATAATAATAATAATAATAATAATAATAATAATAATAATAATAATAATAATAATAATAATAATACATTTATTTAAATAAAAGGCCAACAGACCCAACGATTGAAATGATGTGGTACAAATAAAAAGAAGGATATGTAGAGATGAATGAAATTGTGCCTAGCAAAGTATTTAACTTTAGGGAAGTCGGGAGTTGCGATAGAGAAGCACTTTCATCAACTTCGTAATAGTTCTATCTGGTGAAATAGTGATTCCATTTGACTAGGTAGGATCGACTAGAATACAAATTGTGAAGGGTCCGAACACCAATGCGGGATAAGCTGGTGTCGGACAGATGCATTTGAGTGTGAGTTTAAAGATGAGGGCGGACCAGCTGCAGACGTCGACCGACAAAGTTCTTCGTCGTGGATATTGAGATTCTGTATGGCATTATTGACTAGGATGAAGTCGACTAGATTCAAGTTTGTAGACAGTCAGGATGTCATTGTCGCATGCAGAGTTCACTGGCTTCCGTTGAGCGAAATTATGACTGATGGAAGGCAGGAGGAATCAGCGTCCGATGAATACCATCAGATGGTCTAGTAGACGTTTCGAATTTCCGGTCGTTCGGTGAAACAAAGAGAAGGGATTTAGTAGAGCAAATCGTTTCAAAGTATTTAATATTTGGATGCGCTAGAATAAATATGAGAAACGAAATGGTACCAGGGAGTGGAAATTGGAGGCTACCCAGCAGAGTGTTCACACTCCGAAACTAGTAACAAGTAAATAACCTTGGGATAAAAATACGTGTTTTGGGTTAAAAAGGAACCAATATTGCTTTCAATCAGAGGTCTCGCATATAAATTTGTTAAAGAAATGATTGTGAGCCGCCTTTTTAATTTCGTGCTGGGATAGTAGCTTTATTTCTACGGGAAGAGTGTTAAATACACTAGTGGCTTTGGAAAAGAGATTGATTTAGTTAAATATATTGAGAGTGTGGTTGGATTAGATTGAAGAGTTGTTAGAGCGTGTAGCATATTATTGACTTGGGTGAGCAAAGTTAGACAATGTTAGGCAAGTTGTGATCTTATGAACAAAAGAAATGACTCTTAGGTGATTGATAGTGGTAGAAGGTTAGCCAGAAGTAGGTGTTCCCGATAAATCTGGTTATGAGGGAAGTCTCGCTTTAGAAATCTGGAAGAAATCTTTTCGATGGCGTACTGGGAGGCTAGAGTGAGAGGACAGTAAAATTCGCTAGCATATGATATGAGAGGTAGGACGCAGATCTTGAACAATGTGAGTTGGAGAGTGGGGTTGTTAGTCTTGAAGCAGATCAAACGGGCCCACTTGAAGAGTTTTGAATTAGTATATATATATATATATATATATATATATATATATATATATATATATATATATATGATTTGTCTGGTTAAAAAATCTTTACAGAAGACCGCATATGCAGTTCATGGCATATACCAGTTCGTGCTCAATTGGGCACGCAAAAATATTTTCAGGATTGCAGTAGCTCTGGTTTGAACCAAGATGCATTTTGTTCCGTATTACAATTTATGCTCGATGCCACAGAATTTACGCACTGTGTTTCTTTCTATATTTTTAAACTGAATTAGATTAAAAGCTCAAAAGGGTTTACATGACCTGATTGCAGCAATTTTGAGCAAGTAATCCGTGCCAAAAGACTAAGTTTCTGTCTCTGTGGTGCTCATCAATAAAGAAGCTGATATTAGCACCCACGTCAACTCTCAATTTATCAGTATTCTCTAGGCTTTAGCAAAGGTATCCATTATTGTTATTCCCAGATAAATTCTGGAACAGCGATTAACTTAAACTAGGTTAACAATGGTATGGTTTCAACTGGGATAAGAAGGTGGCGACAAAATTCTTACAAGTCATCGAAATCTCGTTTTACACAATGAGTCCCAGCTGCCAAATATCGCTACTTTTCTTCGCATATCAGTTTGTTTTTCGATTATGTGGCATACGAGTTGTTAGGGTGATTATTTGAAGCCTGTTATATCGAATCATTTTTTAGTATTCGCACAGATAAATTTGTTACTTAACCTTTTATGATTGACACCAGTGTTTAAAAATAACGAGACATTACTCCAGACTTTCTCAAGATTTTATGAATTACCTAATAATACGTCAACAAAAACTTCTTTAAGTGGAGATTGTTGATGCTGACCAGATTTATTAACTTGAATACACTGGCGATGCTATTCTGATGGCTTTTAAGGAAGACAAGCTTCATAGAGCCACTAAATGAGCATACAAACTGTCTACCTCATACTTGCTTCAAATAAACACCTCCAGAGAAATCGTTACGAAATATTTTGATCCGGGGCCGGAAATGGTGCAGAGCAGCTTCCCGCTACTAGGTCGTTGACTAATTTGTCTGCCTTAAATCTTTATTTACGCAAGATGAGTCGGCTTTTAACCAGATTTTCGGAATATTAGCTTTACTGTAGCTGCTCCTGAAAACCTAAGCAAACCACTACGGAAGCATCCGACTCTTGCATCAATCATTTAATCGAAATACTTAAAGTATGGTATACTTTCGAAAATAGTTTACTTGCATTTTCGTTTTTGCAAATCGATGTATTGGTTCGGTTTCAAGTTAACGTGACCGCCAGTTGAATGCCAGTATGAGTCAATTAAGTTAAAAATGTACAAGCTGGCCAGTTTTATTAGGTCGGCCTTTGATGTTTTGTCGCCATCAAACCTCACTGTTGAATGCCGATTGCGTCTGAGGAGAACATGAATAAATTCATTTCACCAGCTTACCTATGCAACTTCGGTGGTAGACTGGGGACACAGAAGAGCGTGACTTGCAGTCTCGTTACTAGATACTATTATTTGCGTGGTTGATTACTGGTACAAGCCGTGACATGGCCTTTGTTACCGAAAGACACTTGAACGGATGAAGATATGTTAGATTCCTGCAAAAAAAACTGGGTCCACAACAAATACCGAGTTAGTTGTAGCTTATAAACACAGATACTTTTGTAATCCACCGTGCGCAGTTCTAGATCTCGGCTTATCTACTTTCAATTTTATGGTATATTTTAAATTTTTGATCAATTTATAGGTTTGCATTTTGATAGCAATTTTAATGATGGTTTATTGATTGAACAGCAAATTACGAGTTTTTCGATTTTAAAAGATCACTGTGGTACATCAATAGAAACTTAATCATGATGGTCTTATAAATTTCCTTCCTTATTAATGTATATGTTTTTTGCAGATATTATTCTTGTTTTTATTAGATTCGGAACTCATATTTTTTGTTTAATTGGTCTAGTTTCTTAAGTTTTTAAAAGTTAAGCTATAATATGCGCAATTTGTCCAATATTTAGTTCCTGTTTTTTAAAAATCTTAGTGTATGATATTGTCTCTTTTTTATAAAATCGCAAAAATTGGCGCCATATGTTGTACAATATATATATCGGAAGTTCTATTCTGGGCTTGATTGTCTGTTCCTTTTAAAAGTCATTTAGTTAAAGTTTATTAGGTTCAATATCTAATATTTGCAAACTTCAAATGAACATTTCTCTCATTTACATTTGAGCCGGTTATTCAGTAAAACTTATAACTCCAAGTTGCTCAATCAACCAATTATCAATATTCTAGCCATAATCAGTCAACATATTAGTTTCTCCAAACTAATTTTAGCTATTTTTTGTATAATCGCAATTTGTCCATTTTAATAACAATTTGGATACATGTTAGAGCGGTATTCAGCGTAAAAAATAAAATTTATTGCTTCAAATTTGCAAACTTCATATTAATATGCATTAAGAATATTTGTCACAAAAATAAATTAACTCGCCTAGAGGGATTTGGTAACACCTTAATTTAAAGCTTACATTCTTAATAAAATTTCGATATTTTGTGAACCAATTACGCCAAGAAAGGATTTTTAATTAATGGTGTTATAAGGTGACTGATGCGTAGACATAAAATTCCGGCCTGATGACAAATAGGCACAAGCTAATCAGCCCGGGAATGGTAGATTGAACATTGTACGGTCTAATGTGGCAGCCATCATCCCGTTTCATGTGAAACCTTGAGTTTTTCCTAACTACGCAGGAACACTTTTTGTTAAATTTGTTGTTACGGAATGAGAGCAAGCGTGCTACACGCGAAGCGCAGGTTTCGGCTGCTGAAGGAAATTGTGGCCACTGGCACCTGGGCAGATAGGGATTATCAGCCTTGGTTAGCAGACTATCTAAGAGAAAGTGCCTCCGAATACAAACTATCCCCGCTAGGTATGGCGACCTAGTGTTCTTTTATAGTCCACATATAACCATGAACGATATAAATTTTATTGCCTGCCACGCATTATAAAAACGGTCGTCTTATCAGCTGATTTGTGCTAGGTGGATAAGCGAAATCAATTTAATGTAAGCACCTTCATCTACGATTCTGCTTCTATTCCTTCTCTTTCCCCTCCTCATTCTAACAATAACGCACTTTTAGATACTACAAATATGGTGAGTGTTTATCATATCATTAGGTCCACTACCGGATTGCCAAATATCAAAAATAGTTTAAGTAGACTACCATTCGTTAAACCAAGGTTAGGTTTTAACATCGGTGCATTTAATTTGCGAACATTTAAACAACATGGACAACAGGAAGCTCTTGCACGTACGCTGAATAAATTAGAAAGCGATTTATGTTGCGTCTCTGAAACTAGAATGTCCTGAGATCTTACGTGCATTACAGAACTGGTTTCACTATCCTTATATATGTCCCATATATTTGTGGATCGTCTTCAATGCTCAAATTTCAACGGAAGCTCTATGACACCACGAAAGTGACAAGTTTTGAAACAAGCGATAAATGTCGTTTAAACGTCTTCAATTTATATAATGACTTTTCACTATCGATTAGACAGGTTTCGTCTTCATTGAAAATTCTTCACGAACTGTCCAGAATTTGCCGCGGATATGGCTCGAATCGCGTAAAATTTTGGACTTTACGTGATGAGTTTCTAATGTGGACGAAACCGGTCTGACTGAATGAAGTTTCACTAAATAGGTGCGCGTTACGTATGAGTGTACGAACATGAATGCGACTTCCAAGCGAATTAATTGAATTAAGAGTGGCTCTATATTAATTTACTCTTCAAAATGACAACACCTATCATTAAGCTAGCCAATAGTAATAGTAAATTAAGTGGTTTGAGTGAAATTTGACGAGTGCATGCATCGCATTTTTTAATTCAAATTATATTTGATTTATTGCCTTCCCCCACCCCATAATGTGAGGGCAATCTTACTCATGTCGTTTCGTATGGTGAATGTTAAAATAATAGTCGAACGCTTGTAGTGGTTAAATTAATATTTAACCACTGTAGTTTCACTTAGTTGGCTGTAATTAGCAACTAAGGGCATACACGCATACATGAGGCGCAACTATGGAGTGAAACGTCTGTCAGATGTACAAATCATATGACTAAATGGAATAAAAAAGTTGCTTTAGTATTTTATATATAATATATATATATATATATATATATACAAAATATTAATTTTTCCAAATTTGCTTTATGAAGAAATGAAATTTTAAAAATATCCTCTGGTTGATCCGTTTTTATGAAATGCTTGAAAATGGATGAACTTACTGACTGTGCTAGGTCATTTGAAGTCAACTTCGAATATTAGTCTTAAAGTATTCTAGTAATTAATTTTTATCTTTGATGCCTTTTATTCATGCTACTGCCAAACAATCATTTTTTTTAAACATTTTATATTTAAGAAGGAGTTGGAAATTGATATGTAGTACTCAGGCACATGATAATCTCCGTAATGGAAATAAGGCTAACGCTTAATGGATAGACATTTATTCCTCAGGAATGTTAATAAATATTGACAAAAAATATCCAAAAAAATTTAGTTGACGTGGACGTTTTCCAAGTTATTCGATATTCTAACTCAACACTGTCTTTCATGATGTTTGTGTATTTGGAATATATAATATTAGTTGTATTTCTTTACGTAGCGTTTGCGAGCATGATATAAACACCGAGCCCACTGTATTTGCAGAATCACACAGCATAGAAATGTTATCGTCATTCACATTTATACACGCGTATTGACTTTCTTAAAGATCCACAGAGCACGACGACTAACCGAACCAACGGGAATTCAATCGTAACGCACATATAAGTTATGAAAAGTCCCATATTTGGCACTTACCCCAAGTACTCTCGCTTACTTTGTAACAGATAGGTAAAGTTGGCTGCATAATTATTATGCAATCGTGAACATTATGCTGTTTGTAGATTTCGCCACACTTATATTATTATTACTATTATTGTTATTATTAGTGTTTATAATAATAATAAGTAATTAAAGCAAGTATTCTAGCTCGAGATAAGCACCGATACACTTTTATCTCATCAGGTCACAATATATAGAATTATTTTCGTCATTAACACATATATTAGCGTTTCGATATTCTCCGATGATCATCAAAGCACTACGATAAAATAATCAGTGAGCATCGATTTGCAACATATACGTGCATTGTTTAACATAAAAAATGCAGCACTCACTCTTAGCAATCATGCATAAAATGCACTTGACTGAAAAAATAGTTGCAAAAGTTCTACGAAATTAGGAATATCAAATTTTTGCAGCTTTATTTAAACGTGTACAATTATATACATTAAACAATCATTAAATGTCTCGTGGAGATAGTTTTTATTTAAATCAAATTTGCAAGATTAAGATAAACACCAATCTCATTTTTTTATAATCATTCGCAAAATAGAAATGTTTTAACCGAGCTTGAATAGAAAGTTTGCAGCCGACAATTTGAGACAAGTATAATTTATGTAAGTCTGCAAAGCATTAAAGACAAAAATCTCATTCCCCATAACTTATAAATGCGTTGACGTTTTATCTGTGATATTCAGCTTGCCATCGTGCTCTTGGGATGTTGATTAAAGGTCGAAACGACTCAGAAACTATGACTAACTGTATTTTGAGATTTTATGCGACGGTTTCGATCAAATGTGGTTGGTGTTTATTTCATGCTAGAAATCTTGAATTATAGAAATGTTATAAATGCGTTTGCAATCAATGGATGTTTAATTCTTCGTTGTTGCCTGCGTAGGATTAATAACACTTTTACATCTCTATCTATTTACATCTAAGATTGATGGAAGCTCCGGGCATTTAAAAAAATGTTTCTTGCTTTCAGTCTTGCCCATGTTTGTTAATATTGGATTTGTCTTTTGACTCCATTCCAAGGTATCTAATTTGTTTTTGTATTCAGAGACTAAAGTTAGATGGCCTTTTCACAAAATTAAAATAATAGCATTAATATTTGCTTCATTTTTTTGTGTCATATCTCTTTTAGATGCCTTGTTTGAATTTTGATTGACAATTTATTTAATGTTTCTTATGTCAATAGGTTTTACTCCAATTTAACTACCTATATTTATCTATAAATTTCTCTGTGATCGGCTTTGTCGACTTTGAAGTTATTCATGTATTGTTCTAGTTGACGGAATATCTATCCTGTTATAATTCGTTCCTTGAATAAATCTTGTGAGATACTGCTTGATAAGTAATTGTAGAAGTTATCAGTTTCAGTCCAAATTCTGATGATGTCACGTTCGATTGCATTTCTACAAATCTTTTTAAATTTTGCTCTTAACTGGATTACTACTTTCATATGATATTACATGACTGCATTTGATTAATTTTGAACGATGGCATCAGAATTTTTAGAGGAATTCCAATGCGTTTGAAATTTTAAAACTATTTTAATGTTTGTTATTTTATTCTAACTCTTTATTCTTATTTGTGTTTCCAATTGACTCCTAATGATGTAAAATTCACTTTCGGTTAAAATTTATTTGTGATATTTAAGCGTTCGACTTGCCGATTTTTAAAAATTTTTTCGACGATGATGCTAGGCAATAGGCTAGGTTCATTTTTTGGTGTCTATATGCTTCCATTTTGTGCTTACGACATATTTTTAGTACTATATCGGATTAAAAACACGATTCTAGGATTCTAATTTTTTGCTGAATTATAAATGTTTATATTTCGTTTCAGTGAAAAGCTAATAGCGCTCTTTAATAATTTGTAGGATGTCCGTAGCTTTTGATGATTTTTAATTGTGTAAGCTTTGGAAAACCATTGCAGTTTATCGCGGAATAATAGGCAGAGCTATTTCATGAATATTTAATAGAACATTTGCCTTTCGTGCTCTAATAGAAATCAATTTTCGTTTGATAAATTATATGAAAACTACACATATATTGCGATTCATTATGTTTTTCAATAACTGGACGAGTGTCTTATGGTTATTATGGTTGACTTTTATGAGTGCTTGAGTACATGCAGGTGCGTTATTTTGTATAACCAAAACAGTACTAGAGGTCTGTTCACCATTCTAACAATGAACGTTTTTTTATTATGGCTTCCGCTTTCTTGGCTAAAGCAGGTAAAAATGTTTCTATTATACGTTTTTTTACAATTTCGCATTGTACATATGCTGAGATGTTTCCCCCTAGTACCTGCGTATATTACAGTGTGAAACGATCTTCTAGTTGTTTAATTTCGGACTGGGATAAGGATAAAAACTATGCATTTTTGCAAATGCTGCTATTTCTGTCTGCTACAATTTTAGCAGAGTATATGCTAACAACAGTTCATGCCAGATTTCTGCTACCGAAGAAAACTGATAACCATCTTCTAACGTTAACTATTCAGACGTGATCTGCGAGACTTAATAGTTGCCGATCGATTTATAAAATTTCTAATGCAAATAATCATAACAAAAAAGTAAACAATTTCTTAAATACCTGGAGAATCATTAAGCAAAACGCTAAAGCCAGATTGTGACTTTCCACTACTTCATTCATGGTTGACATGATTACGTGAACGTGCGTAGCATGTGCGCAAAACATGCGAAAAAGCAATTTTCCATCAGAAGTCAGTATGATTTACCAAATAAATTGGTTAGAGAAATCCAAGCACCGCAAGGCAAATGACAAATTATAAACAATATTTGTATTACGAAGCGCATGGAAATTTTACCAAATTTCTTGTTTCATAAGAAAGAAAATTAAGCAAATCTCAGTATGAATATGCTACGCTATACGCATTAAACGAAAATCACAGGAAATGAATATAAAAACTTTCAACAAAAATTAAAACTACGCTGTGACGACCAATTATCACTATCAGCAATGACATTCTGGAATCCATAAGAGTCATGTTACATGTTAGACAAAGACATGGACACGGAGGTCAAATACAAGAGTGGATGATACTAATTTCCGTACAACTTGCTTTGTAACCATGGCTATAAACCATCAAATTATTTAGAAATATGCAGTTCAAGTTACTCTTAATGTTCGCACAGAAGACAAGAATCCGGTATATATTCACCTAAAATGTAAATTTCAAGAGGCAACGAAACGTGCATTGACTTCTGCATATATTAAAGCTGACTTAGTCTATAATGTATCCACCACCCAGTTTTTTTATAGCTGGAGCGGAAGGCAGACTTCTAAAGCCCCATTCACGGCAAAAAATCTGGAACGTTCAAGAATTTTCAATTAGGAGAAATCGTCAACTTTGCACATTATACAATGCGTAGTTCATTCTGCTATATATATATATATATATATATATATATATATATATATATATATATATATATATAATGGGCTTGTGTGTAAATGTTATCAGACTTGATCTAAATAATTGTTATCACAGCTCGCGTAACCAATGCTCATTTAAATATATAAATGTTGAATTTAATACCACTAATGTAGGTAGCGTGTTGTAGTGTGCTATTTTGAAGTTCATGTCTAAAGAGTTGCTATATGACACTATTCTGGTGGGAAAGCTCATCAAATAAACGATACTTAGTTCACACCTGAAAACTGTGCGTAACGTGCAGCTGGGTAGATAAATGGTTAGAAAAATAACCTGCGAAGCATACGTGCCGAGACCCGAAAATTTACCGCGGCAAATTCTGAAATATACTTTAAGATTATCTTATAATGACGAAACCAGTCTACTGGTTGAATTGCCTTTTCTACACCATACAATTCTTAGTTTATACAGAGAAATGTATGTTTATATTGGGACACTGTTGAAAATACATATGTTAACAAAATCTTAAAGCGAGATATTCCATAACTTATCAATTAAATGGAAACCAATTAAAATTTCAACTAAGGAATTGTTCTTGTTTTCTCAAGTGTTCACGACATAAATCAGCCGATTTAGACAGAAGAAAGATACTCTCGATTATATAACGGTTTTTCTAACAAATAGTCTTATTACAAAAATAAAAGGCGATGAACAGTATGTACAATATAGATATAAAAGTTCATAGGTTTAAAAATAATCTTAAGCTTGCATAATATTAATTCGATGCATGCCTGCTCGTCCATATTTGTAAATTATTCCAAATTTAGAATAACTTGGTAGATTGAAGGTTAAGCTTAAAATAAAAGCATCTTTAGATAATTCGGTCCAATAATGTCATTTTATAATCATATTTATCTGGTTCTATGTATAAAAAATGAAGAAAACACAAAGGAAGTTAAATTTTATTGCCTATTTGTATGATACAACAGAAAAATATGATAGGCTTTCTATCTCTCTCTCACACACACACACACATTATTCTCTCTTTTATTCTGCTATAATGTAAAATATCCGGTTTTTCAACTAATGACGGAAATCGTCGCCACTTTTACCCACTTTTTCTGTGTATTACGCATTGCGTACTAAATAACAAATTAGTTTTGAATAAGCCAACAAGGATATAGTAGTAATTTCATCATAAAATATTGATACCATTTGTTCTAGCGAAGACCGAGTGGTTATACTACCATTTACAGCAGTGCTTATTAATTATGTACAACATGATTAATGTTTTGCTTGCGTAAAGCTCGCCTCTTAATAAAACAAATTTAATTAACGGTTATTTATTTATTATTCATTCATGACACTCGTTTGCAGTCCCCTGCGCGTTTTGAACACTTCGATATTTTAATCTGACACACTTCTCACTACTGAACTCTAAATAAAGCCATGAGCGCGTACGTAGTCTCATTGGTTAGACAATGTTGCATATTCATCAAGGGAAACGCTTTACGCTTTTAGCAAAGCAGCACAAAACCAATGAACTTTTATGTAATTATCCTAATTTGTGGCAGCTTTATAGGTAGAAAATGTGCGTTATTAGCTATTAGAGGAACACATCACCATTCAAGATATGTTCCACTTATAAATGGAAATATTTGTATATTTTATAACAACAAATGCCACAAAAATTACATTAAACTTTTTTACAAACACGCAGCAACAGGGCAGATATAGCCTCACGCTAAAACGTAATGCAAATACGTAATTGCTAAGATAAATTCATCCAAATGTGTAAGTTAATCACAAAACTAATAAATAGGTGACACTAACAAAGTGCTTAGCTGAAAATCAGTCAATTTCAATATGAATAACATGTTTCACGGTAGTTTAGATTTTGGAGATTTCCCGCTTTATATCAATTGGTGCAAGGTCGCATAGTCTGCAATCAGATGAAAATTGACCGTAAACATGTGGAAATTTGGTGATGAAGAAAAATAATGTAATCCACTATTAACAAATTATTTGTGATAACGTGCATCATACTATCCAACTGAGTTTTCATTTGGCATGACTGGTAACCATTTAAAAATACTAAATGCAACACTTGTGCAGATAGAAGATGGTTTCAGATTATATGTTCTTCAACGCGAACTAGCTAGATGTATTCTCTTACATAGCAAGCATAGCGTATCTAGTTGTATGTTATGTAATATCCAAAAAACCTTTGTTCCTTGTTTAAATAATTTGTGCAATAATTGGTCGGTTGAATCTCCTGCATTCGATGAAATATATAATGCTTTTGGATTGGATTGTCAGCTTCCCCTGATAAGTAGCCACAAAGCACGAAGCATATTCGTAAATGGGGTAAAAATTTTCTAGTCATGTTCATTGTGTTTTAGACTCTGGGTGTTATTGTGGATAAAGAGGGAAGATAGATTCCAATTATATATTCTGGGTTGCGAAATATAAACATTCATGTGCTTGAATAATATGCATAACTGATCTAGTGTGAGGTTAGTTCATAATACAAACCGACTATGTATTTGTTCAAATATTGTTCAAATTCATAGTTGCTGAAATCGCTTTGACTAGGCCAAATGTTAAGGGTGTTTGAGGCATACTGATGGTTTCTGATGTTAAGATTTAAGTGTGCAAAAAACATATGTGTGCATGTGTGGTTATCATGTTCCGGTCGTGCGTAATTTGTCACAAACACTGAGTTTTGTAGGTTCTCGCTTGACACTATGCAGTTAATTCCTAAATCTCAAATTGTGTCTACATTAACAAATAATAATCTTATTAATAAATGTTTCATGCGTAGTTTGTGTTTGAACAATAAATTTAATTGTTCTGTAATTCAATGAAAATTGGTTGCGCGGAATGTGATATTAAATATCTGAACCAAGGTTGCCATTTTTTTATAAACACCATTCTCATTATATAGGTGTATTTGTCAGCATGAACTTATCATTTTATAGTTTCGAAGGGCAATTCATTTCGCCAACTTTTCACAAATTTATCTGTTCAATCTAAGAGTACTGCGATTGAAAAATCCTCTCCTAATTTCGCGATGCGGTTTTGAACTGCCGTTAAATCCTACACCATCTCACAATATAGTGTTGCTTATCTACGGGGTATATCAGCGTAGTTAATTAGCCAATCATATGTAGCACAGTTATAGATACCACATATTTTATATATGCTTGAAAACTTAATATAAAACTCGATCGTAGTTTGTTTAACCAGGTCCACAGCTTAAGAATACAATATTTAGTAGCAATTCAGTTGCATTAGAGACTCCGTATTCATATTCCGGCAGCGGTATCAAAGACTTTATCTAAGAGCAAGCTCTAACGGTTGCATGTTTAAAACTGAGATAGGGATTTTACCATGAATTTCGAATGCAAGTTTTAGTATAATTTAACGTAAATTTACCGAATTCATCACCATTTTTGCAGATTTCCCTAAAATAATGACAAAAATTTTGTAGATCGAGCTTACCACTGTGAGTGATAATATTAATTATTCCAAGCAAGCATGTCTTCTTGATCTAAACTCAGATTTGATATTGTAGTCCATCCGACTATTTAGATTGTTCGCAAAATTGTTTCTGAGCTAGAGCTAAACTCGAATTCCTTTTGTTTTACAAGTCGCACAACATAACAAAACTACCGTCAGCTTCGTGGTTCAACGCGGTTCGGCCTTCTAATATCATCTATAATTAAAACGGTCCAATGACGGTCAAGTCGCAATTTATATAGAAGGTATTGAAAAGCGGACACGCGTCTCTTACCCCTAGTTGCCTCGTTAAAAATGTATTTGGCTTCTACAAATGAAAGCCTAATACCTGTGTTTCTTTACCTTGTATATGCGGCGCAGTTTGATCTTTGTTGTTTCGTTAGCCGTCGCGTTTTATACTTGCGATTGTCCGAGGCACTGCTGTTTTGTGATTGGCTAAACACAGTAGGATCGACGCTTATCTCATTTTTGTAAATTTTATCTTAAGTAATGTTAACACCATCCACGTATGCAACAATTCTTTTAATTTTATTAAATGTTACGTTTTCGTCGAAATCTATTAATCAATAATAACGTTTGAGTCAATTGAGAATGTGTAATGAACGTCAGACAGGGTTTAAAAATATCATTTTTATTTTTTATTTTGAGTGGGCAATCTTTATTTAATTTATAAATTATCGCTTAACTGTTTATATTCTAAGAAAAATATGTGATTGGAATGTCTTCATAACGGACAAGAATTTGGATACAATTAATTGTGTCAAATAAACATATTTTGTGATATTCATTATCACCAATATTCGGAATAAAGGCGTAAAATTGAAAATAATTATTTAAGCTCAGCAAATTTATTTTATTGCATTTACCAATAAAACTGTTTCTAGGGCGAGACAAAATTTATTTGACTTATTAATGGCATAATATATCTTGCAGTTCTCCGACTTCATGATGTAAGATTTTGATGTTTTATGTAAATGCGTATACAACAGCTAAACAGCCTTTCGTTTGCAAAAACGTTTTTGTTTCGTAAATGTTTCGCATGTCTTACTCTACTCATCAGTCGGTTATATGACAACCCTTCACTGAGCTCGCATACCCGCGGCAGACTTCCAAGCCTTCCGTTACCGGCTATTCTTTCATGGACTGGAGTTAATACAGCGCTGCCGAGCAATGTTCACCTAGTCAGCCTGTCTTTGTGGCCGTTTCGTCGTCAGTGGCCCGAGGCGGATGGTGCTGGTGAGCCAGTGCAGTTGCTTGTGCGTTTAGAACAATTCTCTGAAACTGAATTAACAGATGCTGGATCAGTTTTCAGTCAATCGGCAGAAAACTACAATCGAAGTAGAGACGAGTTTATTTCTTCAGTATCAATCGACACTGCAAATGAGTCTGGTCAGGCAGAGCACGATACAGATTCTGTTGGTGCCAGTAAATTTCTTCGCAAGCGCACGTCATCAAACTCACCAAAATCTGTTACATCACCCGCTTCCCTCGATATGACTTATGCATTTCGTGGATTACGCGTTGTCGGTGCACAAGAGATGGCAACGCTGGCCAATATTGAAGTTGACAGAATGCTTCGAGATCGGCTAATCTGGCCAACGGAAGCTGAGTATTTTAATTATAATAACAGTATTTCAGGCGCAGGCAGCAGAGATGTGCCAAGAGATTCAACTCGACGGTCCGTCTACGTGTCGCGTAGCGGTCGAGTGATACTCACACTACAACCTGGTGCAATTAAAACTTTTATTCTAGATTTTGAATCATTATAACTTATGCTGTTGCCTTAAGTGTACAGAATTTATTTATATTTTTTGCCTTTTTGTATCAGACTAGATTTGACGACGTCGTGGTACAGCTATATCGTTCCTACCTAAGTTGCATGTTGTTTTTTCTTCTCTGCTGCGAATGAAACGACTTGATTTTCAAAAAATTAAAATATATTTTTTCTAAATTCTTTTAAACAGACAATTTTTTCTCAAAATAACTCAATACTAAATGGAAACTCGATTCCGCCAAATATTGACTTTAAAAAATTTATCGATTTACTGAATTAGAAAGTTCACGCATGCATAGTCTCCCAACTTATTACGAATATATCTCTGCTTCTAAGGTATGGCGCGAAACAGACAGAAAGTTACGAATGCTGATGTTTAAGCTATTAGGCAGAGAGCTTTTAAAGAAACAAGCGCCATAGGGACAGATTTAAAGTAAATTGTATATTGGCAAATATATACGCAGATAGATTAAGAAATATGTATTTAAAAAAACAAATATCTTTCTTTCAATTTAAACTTTTGCTAACTAGTTTAATCGATTGATAAAAAAGGTAAATATAGATGATTGGAGAGATTGTGTTATTTAACAAATTTGAATAACAAGATACAATGATACATAGTTCAACAGCAAAATATTACTGAAGATTAATACATATTTTTAATTTTATTTTATTTTTAAATAAATTGATTCAGAAATTAATGTAAATTCAGATAGAAATATATACTCAACGATATATATATATATATATATATATATATATATATATATATATATATAACATTTAAATTGTTGCAGGTTGAATTCGTTTAAAATGGACAGTCTAAAACTTATTATAAGTAACAGTTGGATGTTGAGGACAGATTTTTCTTTTTTGTGTAACTGTTGTTATTAATAAATTCTAAACTGGGCCCATCAGACAAAAAATAATTAAATTTACGAATTGCCTTGGGTTTAATAAGTTATAACAATTAACCAAAAGTCAAGAATAACGTTAAGATGAAGTAATCGTATTTTGTATAATTACTAATTAGATATTTTTTAAACAATTAATAAATTAATACCGATCAGTTATTATACTAAAATAAGTCCATGATGATATAACGTTATTTAAAATAAATGCTATAAAACATCTGTCTTTATCTAAGTCGTACGTAAAATGATTCCACGATTTATACGCAAAAATATCTTGAGACGACAAATATGTCATCTGTGTCGATGATAATTTTACAGTGTCCGATAAATATTTTTATTTAAAAATGCTATAAAAGATTTGAGCCAAACTAATTTCAAATAATAATTAATACTCGGAGTGCATATAAATCGACGTAGGAGATACAAACTTGAGCATTTGTAGACATTTTTGTACATTAGCAATCAAGCATAATTTTATAACTCATTTTAATATATTTTACATCTTATTAAGACACTATTATATTGTGTACGTTTATATGCGTAATTATTATATATCAAACTAAATAATAATTTCCTATTACATAGTGTAACTTTATTAAAAAAGTTGTAAGAACAATTAGATACTGTTTGTGTCGGAGAACTAATATATATGCAAGTATGTATTAGGTGTTGCGAACCTAGTAAAAAATTAGTTCAATTATGACCAGAAGGATAAACCAAATAGAGAATGAACTAAAAGTATAATCTCGTGCACATTCGTTTCGTGCTTACTGGCGACTCATCAATATGAGCTGGTACTACGCCCTTTACACACTATATATTTGTGTGAGGAATATGGGAATAAATGACGGTACAGTCACCCATACGAATGTCTAAATTGGCAGTAGTGAAACAAACATCATAGTCTTCGACAAAAATGCGACTTCAACCTAAATCATTATATAACGGAACGTATAATCTCGTGTCCATTTGTTAAGTGCTTAATGGCGACTAATCAGTAGCAGCCGCTATTACGCTCATTACCCGTTATATACCTGGGTGAAGAATGTGGAAAAATTGGACGATATAATCTCGTACAATGACACAATAACCATATTGTAGTTATCCTTCCCAGGTTTGGTAGATATATATTATATATTTCGAGATGTCTTTGAAGTTCTATTGTCGAAGATTTGATATGAAGTTTGCTTCACTACTGCAGGTTAAAACGTTCGTATAGGAGATTGTACCTTTCAATTTTGTAATATTCCTCACCTAAATATAAAGTGGGTAAACTGCGTAATGCCGGTTTATACTGATGAACCTCGAGTAAGCACGAAACGAATTTGCCCGATATTATACTGTCCGTTCATGCTGTCTTTGGTTTAACTTTTTTGTCATAATTAAACTACTTTGTTACAAGGTGTGCAAAACCTAATATACAATAATTGTACAAACAAGTGGAATTAGTGTCACTGTTCACTTAAAAACTATAATATGCTTATTGTTTTCATTATTATTATTATTATTATTATTATTATTATTTATTATTATTATTATTATTATTATTATTATTATTATCCTCGAAGTACCCTTCTTATTTAATAAGATAGAAAGAAATTTCATCAAAAACAAGAAGTATTTTTGTCATATTTTTTCTTGGGTATCTACAAATGAACATATTTAAACAAGTTTTAAGAAAGGCAAATAGTACATATAATTAATACGTGAGCGTGGGAAAGATGTGAACGAAAAATCAGTTGTGCGTATCATCTCCAGTTGAGGCTTAATGCCTGAACATTTTGTTTCCGCTTGTCTAAATCAGTTTTTTATCCACAACGCTTCATATGAAGTTAACTAATATTTGTTATTGCATTCTGTAATAGTCTTAAAGGCCAACTCTTGGGAACATATTTGCAAGGTTTGAATGACATGCTGTGTATTAACCATTTAATTTAACAAATTTATTTTTCAATTTCAATGTCCTTTTGATTTGACTATTGCCCGTCTGTTTGATCGGATTGTGTAAGTTAATCGTTTTCTGCTCGCATAAATTTACCTACAGTGCTTTATAATTTGCACATATCTTTTTACGAGAAATTGCCATCAATTTTCTCACCACTTTTAACAATCTAAAAGAGATAGAAATTAATTTAGCGCTGTGCGCAAACAAAAGGCAGTCCGATTTATTCGAGCAGAAAATGCGTGCTAAGGCATTAAGCCAAAACTGACGTGATATTTGAGCATTCACCTGTTGCACACTTTTTACCTAATGTTAGATTTTGTTTTCTAAAGCATAAAAATATAATCACTTGTAAATATTTCAGGAGTAAATTATAATAACGTTTATTGTATGTCACAAAACGTCTTTTCGCCTTTGTACATGGAAGTGGTTCCATTGATTAATATTACTATTATAAATTTGTTTATTATTATAATTATTTTGTTATAAGAGGTCGCTTCAGAAGTAGTATTAGTAATAATAATAATATTATAAATAATAGTCGTATCAGGAGAAGTAGTTTTAGTATTAATAATAATAATAATAATAATAATAATAATAATCGTAATAATATTAATAATAATAATAGTAATAATAACAATAGTGATAATAATAGTAATGATAATAATATTAAAATAATAATAATATTAAAATAATAATAATATTAAAATAATAATAATAATAATATTAAAATAAAAATAATATTAAAATAATAATAATAATAATAATAATAATAATAATAATAATAATATTTCAGTAGTATTACTACTATTAATATTGTATTAAAATTATCAAAATTTTTAATTTAGTTATCATTATGATTTGCAGTAGTTTTATTATTGTTACGAACATTTTTTTGTTATTATTTATTTTATTTTTGTTATTATTATTTGTAGTATTATTACTATTATTATTATTATTATTATTATTATTATTATTATTTTTACTTATAGTAGCATCACTATTATTGTTATTAATTTTATTTTTATTAATAACGTTATTTTTATTATTAATATTATTAATTTTACTAATAATATTAATAATAATATTACTTTTATAGCATGAATGGGAACTTCACTGTGTTAAATCTTTATTAATGAATACTCATTACTTTAGAGATCAAATCTTAGGTTTTCCTGCGCAATGACAGCAGAAATTTGAGTGAGTTGAACATCTAATAAGATCCCGTTTAATGTACATATATTTTGTAGAATTTAATTAGTTCAATCTCGATAGAAAAATGATGTCTCAATATTCGTTATTTTTAAATGCAGCTTGTGTGACCGCTTCACTGTTGCAAGGATAAAATTGAAAATTATTTCACTAAAATACTATAATCTTGCTAAAACATAAAATCCTGTCTAAAAGCAACTTAATCAGAATTTCCTTCATAATATATCTGAATTT
This sequence comes from Eudiplozoon nipponicum, assembly GCA_029291075.1. Taxonomy (NCBI): domain Eukaryota; kingdom Metazoa; phylum Platyhelminthes; class Monogenea; order Mazocraeidea; family Diplozoidae; genus Eudiplozoon; species Eudiplozoon nipponicum. The sequence continues at coordinate 15,051 of JAQBSW010000629.1, read as the reverse complement.
TGAACTTCTCAGTCTGTAAATGAACTAAGCAAAGTTAAACTAACAACATAAGTAAAGTTAATTTGTAATTTTCATTTTCTATTCCAGTAGTAGACATGTGTTACTGTATCGTAATTAGCGAGCCATCATGTGCTGTCTGTCTAACGCCATTTTATAAAAAAATGTATGATATTTTTTTGGCGTGTTAAAAATGTAGAGTATATCAGCAGTACATATTTTATTCTTACTTAGACATGTTATCATTTTATTAAGAATATATATATATATATATATATATTTATTTATTCAGCATCAGGAAAAACACGCTAACCAAAAACATAAAAGATGAAAACTTATTTTCAAACATCATGATTTTTCTCGCCGAGATAAACACAAATAAATGGACTTTTAACTATTCAATTAGTACTTTCTCTTCATACTGGATAAATAATCCTTTATTCTTGCGAAGAATAATAGAGATGTTTCCAATATAATTATTGGTGTAAAACCCGATCTTAAGCAAAAATTAGCAATATATTTTGTTTCAAGCAATGATTAAATGATAGCCAGGGGTGACAGCGCAGAGGAGACAATCTAACGATTTATTTATTCATTACGAATCAGTTTACCTCTTAGGTTGTAGCCTCGAAACCGTTTTGCTGGTCTATGTTGTACACATATACGTGAATTGATTTAGATTCATGTAAATTACATTGCAAAATTTTAGCAATGTGAGATCCGATTTGTCTATATAAGACCTACAGAACACTAATTATAGATATGTTGCTGAATCATTTTATTCAGACAGGAAATTTTCCCTTCCAATGTACAATATGCTGACACAGATTAATAATGGGTCTATTTGTTTATAAGTTTTAACACTCTATTTATTGAACAATGCTGGTATACTTATTGAACAAAAATCAGATTTTTAAAAACTTATGCTGACGTATTCATATAAATGTTTGATTAGAATATGTCCTAGTTCGAGCTAGTCGTAGCAAAATCGCTATCATGAATCTTGTTAGTTACTAATTGTTAAATATATATATATATATATATATATATTTGATCACAAGAAGAAACCCAATTTTGATTTTACTGCACAGACAAATATGCAAAACGATAAATGGGATCCATTTAAATGAGATAAAGCGTAATTAAAGTCTATCAAAGAATTAACAGACTCATGGACAGCCGCTGAAATGGCCAATTTCAAAAGCCTTGTAAAATGGCTTGTTTTTTCCGTTTATAAACTTAGGAAACAATTTTTCCAGGATAATAGAATTATTCAATAACTTTGCAATTCTCCGTCGGTTTGTTTTAACATTTTTTTTATTTAAACTTTTTTTAGTTATAGCCAATATTAAACTATAATATGCTATATAATATCATTTTATAATTTGATTAATTTTCCTATTTTATTTTTCTATGTTTGGTGTCATGCCGAAGAAACACGTCGGTGAATTATATTAATTAGTCAACAAACATAATTTTAAAAAGTTCTGTTTTAAGTTGAAAGCCAATTTTTTAGATGGTCTAAAATTATTCTTGTTGCTGCAAAATTTGGCCGGTCGATTTCTGACATATTTTGATTTTAGTAAACTCGTTATTTTGCTGCACCGATGTAAAGTTTTAATAACATTCTCGCTTGAGTAAAATCTCATGTTTTTAATTTTCGTTATAAGTTTACTTGATTTTTTTACAAAGAAATATTTCTGCTATTCTATCTAAAAGAAATTCGTAAAAAAGTATGATACAAAGCTGATTTTGATTTATCAATTTTAAAAATATATCTAATGAAATAAATTTCCATATATGACTACCAGAAACGAAATATGTAATACCAAAAAAATTAATACGGCTCGATATCAATTTATAATTTGAACGAAATTACAGTTTTCTCGATTTCATAATGTCTAAAAACTTTTCCAATTGATTTATTTACAATTTAATTTATTGATATTATTTATAAAACTGTTATCAATTGTCAATGATTAGAGAAGACGAATTGGCATTATGCTTCCTTCTTTTAGTATTCCACTTATCTTATTCTACGTTTTCATAATCACATTTTATTTTTTTATATAGCATATAGGTTTAGCTCGTAGTGCTGTCATCAAAATTTGTTGTTGCACTGGAATTACTAAAATTGACAGAATACTGTCTCTTACGTAAATTCTCAAGTATTACTGTCAATTGAAGAGAAAATTCTTCGAAACAAATTTGTGTTCCTAATATAAACAAAATCTCGGCGTTTGATTGTTCATAACATTTTATTCAGGGCCGTGAGTAGGATCCAGCACTGGGTGTTTATTATTTAACATAACCTTTACTTACAACTTCTTAAGAAATTCTTGATAATTGGACTGTACAGCGGCTGTCTAGAAAAACTTATTGCACATGTTGTAAATAAAGATATTAAAATCAAATTTGTAACTTAAGATAAACACCAGTACCAATTGCTTGAACTTGAAACAATCATAGAAAAACTGTCGTAGGTGACTCATAATGACACAGGCTGACCTTTCGTGGTCATCATTAGAGCAGAATGACGGCAAATTGACTAATAATGGTAAATCAGCAATACATGCATCACTTATGGTAAGTAAGATTGGCGGCTCTCATCTCCATTATTCTTGCATAAATTTAACGCTACTGAACCTATCAGCTGTACCATTTCTATTTAGTCACTAAAATAACATTTTTGCAGCTTTTGTGGAAATATGTTTCCGTCTATTATATGTTTTCATATTTCCTCAGTTCTGCATTTGGGTTGAAGGTTAATGTTTCTGCCACACGTTATTAAACTATGAGCAACTTCGGTTAATGCATATAGTATTTCCTAAAATAAACACGTCATTTATCGATCAGAGCCAAGGTCAATAGTAGTTCTTACGTACCTAGTCAAAAGATAGCGTGTATCGAATCAATACGAATTTTCAAAATAAAAGTGAACTTATGGTGTACTCATATGCATGCATTCGTTTCTCACTAAGTGGATGCCCATCATTAGGAGTTGGAATTATGCTCCTAACCAACTATATAAATCCATTTTTACTTTTAGTCAAACTTGCGAACTTGAGATAAAAAACATTTCAATTTAACTTCAGCCATTAAGCGCGAAATCCATGCTTCGGCGTTTTTATTTCTTTAATGCTGTCGATTTTTGTTTATCCTCTTTTTCGTATGTTACCTTATGCGTAGCGTAATTTCCAATATATAAATGCGTATATTTTGGTAATTTGCATTAGGGATATATAAGAAATATTGTTGCAACTCGGAATTTTCTGTTGCAACAACTCCAGGTAAATCAAGGTCTCGTCGTTTCGTGCACCTTAGCTTCATTCGTGTACACTAAGTGTATCTGCGGAATCTGTATAAAATTAAACAATTAATGATAATAATTTTGAATTGACATTAAACACTGATTCTATCTCTGATTCCGTATTCAGTTTGTTACCTGATACAATTCTTAATTCAAAACTGTTTAAATGGTTATATAAAAACAATTTTTCCTAATTTAACATGTATATCTTGCATGCGTTTTAAAAGTCAGATTTACATTTACTTTTGAGAGTAAATTATTTTAATTATGCAACAAATATACTATAAAATCAAAGCTTGAATTTTAAAAAGTAGTCCGCCTTAATTGCTTATGCTTGCGCGACTCAGCATTGAATGTTATCGTTAAAAAAACTGAATACGTCTACAATTCGAACAACGAAATTTAAATACGTAACTAGGTGGATATAAAGAGAATCGCTCTGTTTCTTCAGATATTACGATGCTGAGCGTTGTTTATTAAGATAAATTTAATCTATCCCACCTTTTTCATGTTCTGGATATATATATATATATATATATATATAATATACTCACAACAATGAGCGTGAATTTGAAAGTACCGTTGTGTTGTGTAGATAGTCAAGGACGATCGAAATTCTTGAATACACATTATGGAGGCTGATTTTGTTACAATGTAGAACTAGACAAATATGGTATCGCGGCCTAAATGAAGTCCAAAAATTGGATATAAATAACGTTTTACAATTGCTTAAACTACTTTCAAATCTATTTGTTAGTTCAGATACACAATAGTAAAAAAGATTTATAAGTATTATCGAATATTATTGTTAAGTATAAATTATCAATAATAATAATAATAATAATAATAAGAATAATAATATGAATAGCATTTATTATTAATTATTATTACTATTCTTATTTATTATTATTATTATTATTATTATTATTATTATTATTATTATTATTATTATTATTATTATTAATTATAACATAAAAATTAAAATTTAATTATGATATCGATATTATTAGTACATCTCCGTCCATTTATTACACTTCTAATTTTATTACTCCAAGTTTTACTTCTACTATTATTTCTTCTACTATTTATACAATAACGAATGCTACTAGTGGTATACTTTCTACTATTACTATAACTACACTATCACAACTGCTACTAGAACTCATACTGTTACTACTTTTGCTACAACTACAATTATTTTTACTACTTCTTCCATTGGTAATACTAAATACCATTACATTCAATTGTGTTTTCTGATACGTATTCTAACATTTTTGATAATATTATACTCACCGACAATAATAAAACTGTCAATAATTTCCCTTCTATCTCTCCAATTACTAATATAAAATCTATTACTACTAATGTTTTAACTAGTAGTTCTGCTACACATAATCCTCCACCTTGTACTATCATTAATAAACTTGTCAATCTTACTATTAGCACTACAATATTACAAGCACTCATACCGATTTACCTTCTCCTAAGCATGCATTACCATGATGAATTATTCAATTACACGAAGAAAATATGTCGAACAAAATTCTATAAAAGGTAATACAATTATGCTAGACTTAAAGATAAATATGATTATGGCGTTTTCTAAAATTATAGGCGTGTGATTTATTCTAGCAAGACAACAGCAGCTAGGCGCTATGCTCACAAAGGTTGTTTAAACGTCTAAATAATTATTTGAATCAAAACGCATACTAATTAAAATTCGCGAGGCCCATATTTAAATAAATGCAGACTCTGCAGAATAAGTAATTAAAATGTGTATTTTTTGTATTGAATATAATCTATTCAAAAATAAAATTACTAATAAGAATAATATTACAAAGAATACCAATATTAATAGTATGTAAACGAATGTTAGTATTGTAATTATTATTATGAATTTTATTAAAGCATAATTTTTATTTTTAGTCCATTATTTTAAACTTTAAATAATTTTACATGCAGAATAATATTAAACAGGAGTCAGAAAACTAAATGAATTTCCTGATTAATTATTAAGTTTTATAGCAAAATATTAGAGAATATTAAATCTAATTTATAAATGTTGTATTTAGTTCCGGAACTTTTGACATTGTTAAATTATTGCATTAATTCATGCCTGAGAAATTTTCAACCAGATTCAAAAACCGAATAAATGTTATAACTAAGTTAACTCCAGAAAGAGTTTATTCAATAGTCTTCCGACTAAAATCAACGGTGAATATTTTTGTTGACCGTTATTATTTCGAACTATTGAAATAGTATTAAACAATTAAACAATAAATGATTGCGCAGTTTGTGGTCACAATTCTTTAATTCAGGTTAGTGAGCTTGAAGTAAACACCAATCCCATTGTATTTAACTATTCTTCGAATATTATAGCAAACCTACCGCCAGTCACATGTAGTGACGCGTTTTTACATTCAATGATCATCATCAGAGTGCGAAGCTAAACTTACTAGCGCGGATCAGACCGTAATGCATATATATGGAAAGCAAAATTAGATATGCGGTTCTCACCTCTTGTAGTCTATCATATATTGTACTTGACTGGAAATGTCGGCTGTACAATTTCTATGCAGTCACGAACATTAAATTTTATTGCCATATATATATATATATATATATATATATATATATATATGCAGTTAATACAATTAAACAATCCTTGATTGCGCGGGTGGTGGTAATAATTATTTAATTTCATGTTTGCGAGCTTGAAGTAAACACCAATCAAATTGTATTTAATCATTCGTCCAATAATATAGCTGAACTACCGTCAGATAAATTTACTGACGTGTTTCGATCTTCGTTGATCATCATCAGAGTACGACGGAAAAATCAACGTCCATTCAAATATATATAATGCTAGACTACTAGAGGTGAGAGCCGCATATCTAATTTTTCTTTCCATATATATGCATTGCGGCTTGATCTTCGCTAGTCAGTTTGCCGTCGTAATTTGATGATGATAATGGAAGGTCGAAGCGCGTCAGTGCATGTGACTGGCGTTAATCTTGCTGTATTTTTCGACGACTGGTTAAATACAATGAGATTTGTGTTTAATCGAAGCTCGCAAACATTTAATAGATGGAAATATTATTTCATTTTTTATATATCACAGTGAATAGCAGTGAATAAAATCATTTAGAAGCAAAGTTTAAATGCTATTTTAAATATTTAAAAAAATAACTATTATATCAAAATTGATATAAAAATATTCCTTACAATAATATCAATAATAATCATTATTAATAATATTATAATTATTTTTTTATTGTTTTTATTATTATAGGCGTTGTTGTCATTATTGATTATTTTGTTTTAATTGTTGTTTTTCTTGTTATTATTATTATTTTATCATATATTTTATAATAAATTGATAAAAATTCAAAATAATTTTAATTGCTGACTTACTTTGATTTATACTGAATGAGGTATTCGCTTCGTCCTCGTTTCGTCAATTTTTAACATTGACCTTTAGTTCAGGGAAAAAATAACGTTACCTTAAATTGATTACATGCGGCCTATTTATTTATTTGAATTAACTTCATAAATTTTAGTAGGCTGTAATTAAATAAAAGTGTCAAACCGTAAAGTTTTACTTTTTCATTGAGTCAAATTTACCAATAATGTAGTAAAACAGGCTTCCATTTGATATTAATAATTATATTCGATTGATTCGATAAGTTTTTTTTGTTTGCTTATACGTATTTGTGAATAAGTAAAAAAACATTTTACAATCGAAACATAGACTAGTTTAGTGTATTAATTAAGGTTTTGCGCAACAGAACAAAACTACCAATTGTGAACTATACGGGCGTTGTTTGGCTTTCCTTGCCATCTTACCAGCACAACGTATAATAAAATCAAAACGCAACCAACTGTAAAGAGCTTAAAGCGAATATAAAGTACATTGAACCATAATTCTCTTAAATGCAGAGTACCTTCCACTAGAATTTCATCTATGATTACCTTATACCGCCACAATTATTTCCTTTTTCTCATGTAAATTAACCAATCATGCAATTAATAAGTAGGGCGGTTATGATAACAAATATTTAATTTATTTTGCAAGCTTAAAGAATAAAAACCGATCCAAGACATTACCATGCTAGACGGATACTATATTAAACCATAAGTAAGTCAATTTTAACTATTGACAGTTTGCGTTAAGTGTTGGATGCATATAACTGTTCAGGTGCAAAGCACATATTTGTACATGAAAGTCTTTGTGCATTACCACCAATTTTAAATTTTAAAAATGTCTACCGGTGTGATTATCCACAAACTTCCAATTGCTATGGTGATCAAGAGACTCTAAATAAGGAATGACAACTTCTTAAATAAATATCCTTCCAAAAGTGGATTTATTAAAACAATATACATTTTAACTATTCTTACATGATAATTAAATTTCTTCATCACGTCATTCCAACTATAAGTTGACGACGTCTAATAAAATCGGTAGTGTTAATTTGAAGTAAAATAATTATGCATCACTGGGCTTTGTACAATTATCTATAAATTGTTCAGCTGCTTAACTAGCTGCGGTAGTTCATTCTATCGTACAATATTCTTATATTTATAAAGGATACTGCATTTAGAAAACGATTGCTAGTTAATTAATTGTGGTATTCAATTTCTAGAAATTAATTTTATATATTTTATTACTTTCAAAATATTTAGCCTAATTATCATATCATTTTGAGAACTAATGGAAAATTATAATTTCATCTTTCTAATAAAGCTTATAATGAGCTTTTTTCTTGAGTCTATACTACTATATTAAAGTATTCTATAACTTACCCTGGATCTTGTTTTCTAATTCTCCTTCTTTCTTCCCTCTTTCTTCCGGTCAATCTAGATTCGTAATCTCTAGACATAATTTAGGTTGTAATACGTGTTAGCCATTTGTCAGTTTTATTTTAATTACTTTAACATTGAATAAAAAGTGTATTATTTCATTATTTTATTATTCTCAATTACCGTTTTATGATTAGTGAAATTGGAGATGGGTTGACTACACTATACTCATTTTATATAACCTACTCTTATCATTGAATGATATATATATATATGATATATGATATATATATATATTATATATATGGTTTTTACATGTATATACATGTTTATGTATTTACCAAAGATGCAGGAATATATATATGTATATATATATATATATATATATATATATATATATATATATATATGTTTTAGTATACTCATCGTGAAACATAGTTGATTGAAGTTGAGTCGAAGTCATGCTGATGCTTATATAATTATTCTACTAATGCAGAAATATATTTTATTGCACACTTATATACAGTTGAAAACTTATACATCTATATAAGATGCGGGGATATAAACAAATTTAAATTAAAAATAATGTTGGTTCATATAATATATTCATTTACATTGTGTGTGCATGACATTAAGGTGAACTTCAATTTATTTACTTATTTATTTCAATAAACGCAGAAAAGCCTGACGTAAAAATAAATTATACACATTCATATAAGAATAAAGTTTTATGGTTTGTCCGCGCGTATGTTGATGGATAATCATATAATTATATAAAAGTTTGGTGTAAATAAATGAATACATATGTTGTTTGATATATTATATATATATATATATATATATATATATAAAGTATACGTAAAAATAAAAGTTAATAAATATATTTTTGCCTGACCATGAAGAGTTTAGATGAACTGACCAATTTGCTTTTAACTGGCAAGGGACATTTGGCAATACGTTTAAATTACTCTCTCTCTCTCTTCCTCTCCCAGCCTCTCTCACTTACTCCCTCTCCCTCTCCTTCCCTCTCTCTCTCTGACCAACTTCCATTCTTGATATAAACATTTGCCCCATTATTTACATACATGTTATTATAAACTAAGTATTGCATTGTGTGGAAAAGGGAATTCATCTCGTAGACCGGTTTCGTCCTTTTTGAGAACTCATCACGTACTGTCCACAATTTCCCCGCGGTCAGGCAAATTCTGGACAGTACAGGATGTGTTTCCAATAAAGATGAAACCTGTCTAATGGATGACTTGTCTTGTACACACTATGCAATACTTAGGATATACTGCCAAATGTATGTAAATAATGAGCCAGGTATTTATATCAAGATCGCAACCTGGATTAAAAAGTAATTGTTATCACCACCCGCCCAACCAATGTTCGTTTAAATTTAAAGATTTCGTCAAACGTATCGCTGAATATCATGATCGCACATTTGGTTAATATCATTAACATTTCTATTATCCCTCGGCAAAATTTTGGCTATTTTGATACACACTCTACCACCCTTTTCCTTTTTGATTTAGCATCTAATAAAGAAATACCTCTGATATAAAATACATTATTATTATTATTATTATTCTGGAACACAATAAATATTTATACAACCCCACTTACATGATAACATCTGAAATAATTCATTATGCCTTGTTGCACAAATTGAATGTAATGTTCTGATGAGAACACTTAAATCGAAAGAATGATAAGTTTTCATAAAAAACGAAGCCGATTTGTCATTATCATTTAACAAGTAATTAAGCAAACAAGAGCAATGGTAATTGTATAAATGTATATAAGCTTCGAAATGCGATATTTGCACTGTGAATACCGACATCGAATTAAAGAAGTGTGTTAATTACTAAATGAACGGTTTGACAAGAATTAAATATAAAATAACTAGGACTGTATTTAGATTTAAATAAAAGCATAGTATATTACCAGTCTTCTGCATTATGAGTTGCAAATGACACTAGTCTGATAAGGCAGAATGAACCAAGAATTATCATTATTGCTTTAAATGTCCGCATTCCGTTGCTAAACCAATTCTCCGTTATTGAAAGTAAGATGTGTTGTGAGTATTTGTCTGATATACCGAATAAATCTATCATTCCATGGAATCGTTGATCTACCACCTATAGGAATCCGGCGGTCTACCTTAAGTTTCTATGCAACATGGTGATTAGAATGTGTGTTGCTTTCTCAGACATTAACTTCAGCAAAAGAGTTCGGCGATGCTTTGTTAAATTCGATGGTGATTGCAGACCTTTGCCCGTCTAGCTGAAAGTAAACGCCGTGTAGATTTGTTTCTTGTTTATTGCCACCAGAGGCCTAGATGTTAGCGAACGGATACAATTTTAGCAAATCTGACGATTTACTGAATTATTCAAGTGGCGGCGGTTATAATTAATTGTTTCATATGCACAAATAGTATTAGAAGAAACGCCATTATACTTGACGTAACGGCCTTGGATTGTCTACTAAAATAAATGGGCGCTCAGCGCATTAATGGCTCGCACAACTTTACCTATGTAGCGGTGGATAATATAATGTGCCCTACAATCTCTTCTAAACCAGAATTGCGGATGGTGCATAGCGGCGCATTTTAAGCGCTTTTTAAATATCTGATAACAGTTGGCCAAACTGATCAATTGCAAGGCATTTGTACCATCATACGGGATATATACATTTGGATAAAATTCATTATTGACTGTGTGTTCCTCGTTTTCATATATTTAAGCGGAATCAGATCGGCCGAATTGTGTAGATACAATAGTTCTCTATGAGATATAAACTACCTATTTTGCCTAATTTTTCGTGTACCAACTAAAACATTGAATATACTATATTTCGCAAATGGATATTCTAGATGTTTAATGCCTTGAACATCTGGATGGCAAACCAATAGCAATTATTTATTTTTGCCTGTCAAAGATTCAGATTTATGTGCTCGACTTTTGTACTATGCAAAATTAATCATAGTTCAATTGCATTGAAAGTTTTTAAAATCTGATTCAGCTCATCCATCTGAATCGTGCTAAATTGTCCAAAAATTCAAGAATCGGTGTACGAATGACACAGTTGCAATATACTTTTCTCATGAGAAGAAATGACTTACTTCCGGTTCTGCGATTTTAATCCACAGATTATTTCAGATAAAGTATAAATTGCGATGTTCCTTGAACATCTGGATGGCAAACCAATAGCAATTATTTATTTTTGCCAGTCAATGATTCAGATTTATATACTAGACTATTGTACTATGCAAAATGAATCATAGTTCAATTGCATTGAATGTTTTTAAAATCTGATTCAGCGCATCCATCTGAATCGTGCTAAATTGTCCAAAAATGCAACGATCGGTGTTCGAATGACACAGTTGCAATATACTTTTCTCATGAGGAGAAATGACTTACTTCCGGTTCTGCGATTTTAATCCACAGATTATTTCAAATAAAGTATAAATTGTGATGTTCCTTGAACATCTAGATGGCAAACCAATAGCAATTATTTATTTTTGCCTGTCAAAGATTCAGATTTATGTGCTCGATTTTTGTACTATGCAAAATGAATCATAGTTCAATTGCATTGAATGTTTTTAAAATCTGATTCAGCGCATCCATCTGAATCGTGCTAAATTGTCCAAAAATGCAACGATCGGTGTTCGAATGACACAGTTGCAATATACTTTTCTCATGAGGAGAAATGACTTACTTCCGGTTCTGCGATTTTAATCCACAGATTATTTCAAATAAAGTATAAATTGTGATGTTCCTTGAACATCTAGATGGCAAACCAATAGCAATTATTTATTTTTGCCTGTCAAAGATTCAGATTTATGTGCTCGATTTTTGTACTATGCAAAATGAATCATAGTTCAATTGCATTGAATGTTTTTAAAATCTGATTCAGCGCATCCATCTGAATCGTGCTAAATTGTCCAAAAATGCAAGGATCGGTGTACGAATGACACAGTTGCAATATACTTTTTTCATGAGGGGGAATGGCTTACTTCCGATTTAGAGATTTAGAGCCACAGTTTATTTCAGATAAAGTATAAATTGCGATTTTCCTTGAAATTCTGATTTACAAATCTATAGTAATTTTTTGTGTTATTTATTGATTCAGATTTATGTACTCGACTTTTGTACTATGCAAACTGAGGTGTAGTTTAATTACGTTGAAAGATTTTATTGTTTGATACAGCGCATCCTTGTGAATCGTGCTATATTTTCCAAGAATGCAAGAACTGGTGTTCAAAATGCAAAGTTGCAATATTCTACTCTTATTAACAGGAATTATATACTTCCGATTTATAGATTTAGATCTACAAATTATTTCAGATATAGTAAAAAGTGTGATGAATTAATTCACGCAAACAGTGGAGAATTTGAAGTATATTTTTAGACTATGATTCCTTTGTGCAACATTTAAACAATCCAAATAGTATACTGTTTTGAAAGGTATATGGTATTCCTTTTTGCAATTTCTGCTGGTAGCTGATATAATTTTGTAAAACCTTTGCACTTTTTCCTGCTAACCTAAAGATAACTGGCTTACCTTAGTAGATTTCGTTTAAATATTCCAGTTTTTTTAATTTCGGACTCAATATATTCCGGAAATATCCAAAATCACCTATACAAACTTGCACACATTCAAAATTCAAATTTGCCAATCAATTTCTATATTTTCTAAGTCATTTCTATTAATGTAAATATGGTTGATATATCATTTTCTTGCATGTTTAAAATTATGTGTCCAACTGTTTGCATGGACAAAATGTCGACTCTTAATATAAATTGTAGTTACAATCTTCTGTATATGATTTTGGTTGCAGAAATAATTTGCCCTAATTAGCAAGAATTAAATGGCTTTAAAAGAAAAGAAAAGAAAAAAGAAACAAACAAAGACAATACTTTGATGAATTCATACCATTTGGTTGAGATTGTAGATAAATGTGAGCTTAATGAAAACGATAGATTGGCGAGTTTAGATGTGGTGTCAATGTACACCAATATACCAGTACCTAAAGCACTAGACTATTTTCAGCGTTTCCTGGTTGATCATCCAGTAATATTGGAAGGAAGCAAAATGACGATAAGACACGTCATGGAGATGATGTACGTATGTATGTCCTCCACTTATTTTAAATTTAGGAATGCATTTTATAAGCAGATTAGAGGTGTTCCAATGGGGCAACCACTATCGGTTCCAATAGCTAATATCTTCATGCATTACATGGAGAAGACTCTCTTAGATATAACGCCCCTAAATCCTAAATTGTATGTACGATATTTGGATGATATATTAGTTATTTGGAATCACTGGGAGGATCAACTGATAAATTTCTTAAACATAGCAAATCAGGTGAGCGAGCTTAAATTTACAATTGAAAATGAATCATGTGGCGAATTACCATTTCTGGATGTCAAGTTAATTAGAAATGGTACAAAACTAGAACGGGATGTTTATAGGAAGGATACTTACTCAGGTATCCTTCTTAATTTCGATTCAAATCATCCATATAGAATGAAAATCGGTATCTTAAAATCGATGATAATAAGAAGCTTAAGATTAACAGATAAAAAACATAGAGAGATTGAATTAGGGAGACTGCGAGAAATATTCAGTGCTAATGGGTATCCTCTAAAGTTAATTGAAGCAACTATAATGAGCGTTATAAGTAAATTTAATCATGACTGGAAGTACGTGAAGTCAAATAAATCAAAAGATGACCGGAGGGTAATGGTTATACCTGACTCTAAACTAAGTAGGAAAATCAAAATGGTTGCATCAAAATACAATATACGTACTATTTTAAAACAGACCCTTACCCTAGGTATTAAACTTCCCAACCAAAAGGAAAAAATAGAACCGTTAGACACATCAGGAGTATATGAAATTCCATGTAACGACTGTAACTTGATGTATGTGGGTGAAACCATGCGCCCGATTAAGGTTAGAAGAGGGGAACATAAAACCGCATGCAAGTATGCCCATGTTAATAGATCAGATCTTGCACGCCATACAGTAGAGACAGGACACACAATTAATTGGGATGGGTGCAGACGTATATCAATTTGTAACCGTAACAGATCGACTAGACTGATTAGAGAATCCATCGAAATTAAATCGAGAAATGACATAATGAATGAAACAGCCGTAGAAAAATCACTAGGTCCTATTTGGAATACAGCACTAAATAATGGTAGAAAACGAAGATTGCACGAATCAGAATCAGAATCAGAAACTCGCTCAAGTAAAAGAATAAGAACACTGGACTGATATTAACTTACAGAGGTGGAGAGTGAGTAATTCAATATCGCCTAATTTAATTTTGATTATCTTATTATTTCATCCTTGATTACTTGTTATCTTATTTTATCTGTTATCTTATGTTCTGTTGTTAGTGTAGCGCCTTTAACATACATTTATCTATACATGATGGCAAGGTTTATTTTTATTTTATTTATTTTCTTTGCACTATTACTAGTATCTTCTTTATCAGGCAATTTTAATTTCTTTTACGGACCGTTTAATTTAACTTTCTACCATATTGAATCACTTTATCCGTTTCTAATTTAATTTTGCTACCTATTAATTATTTACTCTATTCATAGTATCTTGCCCCCTTCTCACCAAAATGCCACTCGTAATTACTTCATTTAGAAAAGTAAGTGTAAAATAGGTCTGACGTGTGCAGTTAGGAAATGACAGTTATCATTTTAGTTTTACTAGTATGACCGTTACACGTGCCTGTAATTACATGTAACAGATTATCTCTCAGTTTTAAGTAAACGCTCACGCACATACACACACAAACACGCTTATCCAGTGAATAGTCAGATGTTGCCAAATCGCTGTAATTTCACTGGGATGAGTGTACACGTGCATTAACTGATTACTCCTCACTCAAAACAAACGAGAACACATAC